>LTAE01009935.1:4304-17675 GCA_001647135.1 Pontederia paniculata
CCCCCCCCCCCCCCTCCTCTTGGTGCCATCCAGATCCTACATCTTGGAGGCTCATATCTCATATCATATTTCAGATTCCATCCAGAGATCTAAGGAGGAGGCTAGGGTGCTGCAAAAGAGAAGAACACCAGAGAACGAAGACTAATCCGAAGGACTGCTATGAAGAAGTTAAGATCATCATCCGTTAAGAAGTTGTTCATCGTCTTCTTGACATCCAGAGGAGTATCTCTTGTTCCATACTTTGTTGAGATGAATTTATTCTATAATTTTAGAGTTTATTCTAAATATTTTGTGTTAGTTTATGTTTTGAAACTATTGCTAATACAGAATTTATATAACGTTCGATATTTTTAGTTGAATTGACTCTTCATGAACATGATTGTTGAGTGCATTGCTTTTCTCCAGTTTGGATTGAATTAATTAGTTGACTATTGATATGTCCTTTGTTAGTTCATAAATTTTGTAGAACTGATTATTGACTTTCTAGTTGAAGCAATTCGTGTCCTGCGATTCTGACCAGTTAAGGGCTTTGATGTTTGTGGTCTTTTAGGTCAACCTGTTAAGGGTGATTTAATGGTCTAGTGAAATAACTTACTGCATCCTTGTGTCATCTTCTTGAAGATAGACCCATTAAGGGGCATTTTCTGGATTGTTTAATACAAGATAGTTGAGTTACCCGTTATGTGGATTCATATCTTTAGGTTTGCCTAACCATCTGAGGATTCAATATTGATTTTTCTCTCATATTCGATTGTTGTATAAGATTCTGAGTACCCATCTTGAGTTTAGTACTATCCAACCCCTAGTTATCATCCCTATATTATTATTATTATTACTTATAGTTTTATATTATTAGTTTTCTAAAACACCTATCCTGAAATCAATGTTATCTCATATTAGCTCATAATTTTGATTAGGTAGTTATATAATATGTCATGAGATCGACAACTCTACTTTTTCACTTTATTACTTATTCGACTAGTGCACTTGCTTGCATTTGAATTTGTCTATGTCAGCATTTTTCGCATCAAGTTTTTGGTGTTGTTGCTGGGGAATTATTTTTAACTACTAATCTGATTTCAATCTACTTAGAGATTTTATTTTATATTACCTTCACTTTTCCTCTAGTGTTGTGTAAGCTTTTCAGGAAGTATCTTTTGTACACAACTTGACCTTCAAGCACAATCATCTACCCTCAATGACGAAGAAGAAAGCAAATTCTAACCAGCAATTGAGGAGAACAAAGAAGCTGAAATGCACAACAAAATTCAGAAAGAGGCGACATCTATGAAGCCTCAGCATAATCAAGAAGAAATTTACCTCATGGAATCATTAGCTCTCATCACAAATATGATGAATCCTATGCTGGAGAAACTCTACATACAACAAGACTAAATCACCAATTTGGAGAGACAGACGTCGAATTTAAGGCAGCAAAATAAAAGTCCAATTGGCGTCAAGACACTAAAAGAATCTGAGAGCAATCTTGAAGAGATGATTTGCCAGATTAACATTGCAAGACCAACTCATTAAAAATCTAGAGGCAGAACTAAGAGAACTGAAAAACAGAAATGAAAATAATGAAGTGGTCCATCAACTTGAGTGTCGACTCAGATTCGATGACTTAGAAGCACAACTACATGCATTAGAGAACCAAGTTGCACAACTGAATTTTCAACAAGCTAATCCTGAAAAGAACATCGAGGACTCACCAATCATCATTTGTCCATGCCACTATTCACACCAACAAAGATGGTGTCCTAAAAGAAAATTTCCCAAAAGGACATGGACTACTGAATGGCGTGTCAAGGAAACAAGTGAATATACAATTGAAGATGGGAAAGTCAGAAGGAAAAGCTCTCCTTTTGGTTTCCTATTACTCCAGCTTCATCATCTCCAATTCAGACACAAAAGTTTCTTCCCCAACAGCTCCAAAAAACACCAACTATGGATTCACGAGAGTCATCAACCCAACGGTCACCAAACAAATCCAAAGAACTACCAAAATACAGACCAACAAGAACATTGCAATGGTGACCAAGGAGTCTCTTATTGAGACAAAATCAGAAGCAACACAAACCACAATGTAGTCTAAGGAATGTTGTTGTACAACTGAAAGACCTAACAATTAGAGACAAAGGAAAAGTCATTGATACAAGTGGTTGAAGTTCTGACAGTGTTTGCTGAAATTGATCATGATGAACATCAACGATGAGATCACACTTCTGGTGAGATTGTTCCTTATTGTTTACTGCTTATCATTATTGATTTCATCATCATTCATACACCTCAACATACACTGAACCAAGTCAAGCTAAAGACTTTAAATTAGAACTAATCTCCCTAACCTTATCCTCTAGTTAGATTGTTTCCTTTTTCTTGACATTTTTAGTCTTTATTTAGGTTTAGGTCATCCTCGAAGGCGTCTAGTTGCCTGTTTTCATCCTAGAGCATGTCTCTTAATCCTTCACGGGTCGTAACCAACTATCATGGGTTGTGAGACCCGATATCATACCCCGTGAGCAACTGATCACGACCACAACTAACACCACATAACTCCATCATGGGACGTGATGGAATATCACGGCCTGTAACACCTACAGACTGAAACCCCCAATTTGAATTCACAAGCAGTGATACCTCATCACGAGCTCGACAATGGGCCCTTCTGCAAACTATTAACATATCACGACCCGTGAGACGTTATTACGGGCCGTAAGTCCTATAGTAGGCAATCACCATATGAATTTATCCCGACCCACGACCCGTTAGAGCTGATCACGACCTTAGAATCCCCTTCACGACTTCCATCATGGGTCATAACAAATTATCACGACCTGTAAGTGACCAACTCCCAACTACAAACTACCAAAAGCACCCGACTTACGGCATGTAACCTCCATCATGACCCGCAATAACCCATTTTACACCGTCATGGACCGTGATAGAGTGTCACAAGCCGTGATGAACTAGCTTTAAAGCTGCAACTACCACCTGCCCGCATTTAATGCCCCACGACAAATATCACGGTCCACAATGGCAGTCCTTTTAACTCCCTTGAATGCCGCAGTATACGACAGTCTCGTAACGGACCATCACCTAGTAACGCCTTGTGAACGCTTTGTAACGGCCGCAACGAAGCGTTTCACGAGACATCGCGACCTGTATTTGACCATCTTAAATGCACTAGATATTTACGGCCACAACCACCTACTTTCCTATATATATTTAACCCTTTTGCAGGTTCACTACCTCCGCAATTCATCACCCCCACTCCATCTGCAACCACGTGAGCCGTCTCCAAAGTCGGTTGTAGGATTACTTGGTACCAGGGGGGGGGAATTGGTGTAATAAAACTTTAAACCAATTTCATAATAAAAATGCGGAAGTTCAAAATTTATTTATCGCAAAGCTCAAATCGTAAGTTCTCAATCAAGAACAAGTGCAATAATGATATGAGAATGCAAGATGATAAGTAAAGCAAGTAAGAGAGAAATGCAAACTCAAGACACAGAGTATTTGACGAGGTTCGGCCCCAACTTGGCCTACGTCCCCGCTCCAACTTCTCGACCTCAAGACTATCGGAGATCCACTAGCACTTCTTTTCAACTAGAGAGAAGAACTCCTTTACACCACACCGCCTTTTTCTCCGCTTCGAGAGGTGAGGCACACCTCTCTTCCAAGAAAGCTCAATCTCACACTTTTTTCGCTCACGAGGCTGTGTGAAAGCTCAATCACCATATGTCTTACAATGAAGCTTTCAATCTCTCACCAAGAACAAAAGAATATACTCTCTTACAATCTCTCTACAACAACTTCAAACTCAAGAACAAGAGAGAAAAGAGAAGATTCAACAAACTGAGCTCAAGAGGCTTCTAAACTTGATTTCCCTTTGATGCTTATGTTTCCTTTGAAGTCTTCCCTTCATTTTGCACCTTTGGACTTCTTTTATAGTCTCCTTTCCTCAATATGACCATTGCACACTTTTCCCAATGGATTTGACATGAAAAACTAGTTGTTGAGACTTTTCTGCGTGCCAGCGGTCGACTGCTATATGTTACCGGTCAACCGTTCTGCCAAAATATAGCAGTTACACTTGCAGCGGTCGATCGCTCCCCTATACTGGTCGACCGTTTCTCCTGAATCACATCAATAGACTTGCACTATTTTTGTCATAACTCTCTGCACCAATATCCGATTGATGTGAGTCTTAATTCTTTGGAAATCTGAGAAAGTTATCTACATTTCATCTATAATTGCTTAATCTAAATCAGATGGGAAGAAGCTTGAATATTGATGTAAAGTTTAGTGCATATAATTTTATCTTAAACTTATAGACCTTCACTATTTTGCATATAATGTTTTGTATCGATATCCAAATGAGACAATTCTTGAATGTATAGAAAGCTAACAAAGTTATCTACAATTGATGTATTCATATCTCGACCTAGTTCTAAAGGGAACATAGACAAATATTAAGTTGAACTTTGGTGCTTGTAATTTGACTTTGATACCTTCAAACACTTGCCCCATTCTAATATGTGCATATATATTTTTGCAAAGTTTTCATAAGGTTTTATCATCAAAAGAATATAAGTATGACACAAGGCATAAAGTCATATTTTCAACAATATCCCTCTTTTTTTATGATGACAAACCACTAATATGAAAAGTGCTAAGTAAAGAGATAAATCTTTAATATTTGACATGTCAATGCACTTCTCTTAACTTTGCATTTTAAATGCACATTTCATTTAGCATGCTTCTCTCTCCCCCTTTGTCACATCAAAAAGACAATATCTAGTTCAAACAACAAAGAGGTACTAATGTATATCAAGTTAAAATGATCTTCATGCTTTGCATATAAATGAGTTTCCAAATATCAAAGAGATAAGCAAAGTCATTTTTCAACAATAAGTACATAAAATATTATAAGAAATATTTCAAATGGAATTATAAGAGCATATCATATTTCTCTATTTCTTCTTTCCCTTTTTGTCACATAATTTTTTTTTTGAATTAAACTCATTAAGAGACAAAAGATACTCCCTCTTAATATATGCAAGATTTTCAATCAATGAGAGATAAGCAAGCCAAATTCACAATTCATAAAAAATTATGATATAAATTTCAAGTTGATACGAATATACATAAAGTCTATCAACTTTATCCTTTGAATTTCATATTTCTTTCCAACTAGGTTAATAACATTTCACAACTCCTCTCATTTTTTAATCATATGAACGGAATTTGCAAATTAATTTTTGTGATCGACAATGTTTCATTTTTGTAAATCACATAGCTTCAATTTTTTACTTCTTTTCTAAGCATAAGTGACTTTTAGTGCTCATCATATTCTTCACTTCTTTTTGCTCATGACTTCTTCCACCTATTTCTCACTTAGTCATAAATATGACTATTTGCACTCATTGATTTAGATTTCTTTTATCCTTGTCTTCGTCATAAAAAATAAGACAAGATTTGCTCCCCCTAAACTCATGCATGATTCTTGAGAATTGAATACAAAAGCTTAGCAACCTTCGGCAAAACATAAAATTCAAGAAATTTTATATCATCAAAATTTTGCGTTAAGCCTTGAGAGAATAATGTCATAATATTTTAAAATTAAATCCAAATATTTTATTGCAAGACATGTAAAAAATTTTGATTATGATAATAACATGTCATACAATAAGTCAATTATGTAGGTATCAAGCATAACAGTTATAATTCATATAAAACATGTCTCTTCCTAACTGCGTGCATGTGTAAAATTTCATAATAATAATAACTTTTATATATTGACTTTTCAACTTGCATCATTATGATCAATCGAATATGCAAAAAAAATTATCAAAAATCATAAGGTGCATGCATACCCAATTTTCTTATAGTATAACAAGTTGTGAACATATCGATCCATACACTCAATGCTCATAAGATAATACAAAAGTTAATAAGCAAAGTATTTTCATGAGCTTATTATCATCATGGTGTTCAAAAGTATAATTAAGAAATATCTTATAATGATGAGCATTTTTAAAATTACTTTTATAACATCATGTGAGCATAAGCACTATATTGAGATTTCAAAGTGAATGATCAAAAGATAGTTCAATTTATAAACAAATTATTCATAGAGCCATAAATATAATCATATTAAGATGGAATCAAATAGGATCATAATGTCAAGGTATTAGCCTAAAAGATTAATCAAGTATACTTATAAGCTCACTTATCATGACCAAACATAATTATAACAATTTGCATAAGTAAATCATATAGCAATCATATGAACTTAATTTTTTCATATCAAATAATCTTATCCAACCAGCAATGCATAAATGATTTCCAAATAATCATCAATAGACCAAAATGATTCATTTTAACATGTTTGTGATTCAACCATGCAACATATGATTCAAACTTATTGAGAATGCATCAATTTCATATTTCTTTATTTGTCAAAAAAATACTCTCACATTCATTTTCACAATATGAGCTCCCTTTTAAACTTTTCCTTTCAATCTTCAAACAATTTTCAAATTTTTGTCATACATGTGTATTCAATATTTTTGCACAAAGACATTTTAAAAAATAACCAACATGCAAATATTTCTTCTCAAATAACAGTTTCAAAAGTATAAATGAGAGAATAATATATTTCGACAAATATATGAACTTTAAATGAATTAACAAAAGTCATGGAATTTAGAGTAATTCATTCATCTATGATGTCTATTTTAGTTTTAAATCTTTTTTCACTAAATTTACCCATTAATAAGTGCTAAAATTTTCTTTCTTCTTATGTCATGAGGACTTCAAAATTCTAAATAGAATTATCATGTCAAAAGATTTAGAAGATGAAAATAAGAATGTGAACATTCTCTTAAACAAAAGGATAAGCTCTTCCTAAATTTTTGCATTTCATATCAAAGAATTTTAATTTCTTCTTTATCTATTTGAGAGCATAATGGTCCAAAGTAATAACCTTATCATATACCATAACATGTGATCGTTAGTATGACAAGATGTACATATCATTTTCATAAATTCTAGATATCAATATGCATATCAATTCTCCTAAAAAAATATTCATAGATGTGACATATCAGGAGAGCAAACTCTTTACATAACATCTTATCACAATTTCCAATTTCATATATATGTTTTACATTTAGGAGATATTTAATCTTTCAACCATCAAGGTAAAAATATCACTTGCATTTTAAAAATAAGACACATAGTTTGAAGCAAGTGTCATACGAAATATATATATACAAATTCAACCATTTCATCAAACAAGCTATAATTTTAAAGATTAAAAGAAAGTATTGATCATTAAAGGAAACTTTCATTTATTTCTTATAATGAATATTCAATAAGTTAAAAACTTATGAGAAGAAGATATTCTCAATTAGATTCATAAGATCATTTTTCATAATGATTTGCCATATGAATATTCAAGCATGCAAGTTGTGATCATCAAAAATTCACATCAAGATTCAAGCAACACAAACTTATATGAATTTGAGCAAACTTATTATCAACTATATATAAATTCAAATGGTATATTTGATAAACATGTTAATGTTTTAGTTTCACATATAAAAAATAATGCATTTTTTTATTACTACAAAGATATATGCAAAAATATCCATTTAAACATTCAAAGCTTACACGAATAGTGAAGCAATATTAACAATGTTACTCAAGCTTGAATAAGACAATATAATTTGCATTTGTCTTTGTGTCCTATAAACCACATTTGATCACAAAAAACATGTAAAGATGACATTCAAGTCATAATCCTTATGTGTGATAATATAATACCTCATGTGACATTGTCTAATGACACTTATGCAATCACTCTTTGACAACTTGGAAGCATCAAGATTTGGATTATTCCAACCATTGTCCAAGTATATTATTCTTTCCGAATGAGAGTGAAGCATACATACAAAAAGCAATCATATTTTCTTTGGTACCCAAACTTGTTTGGGTCCAACAAAATTACTTTTAGTTCCTTTAGGAACCTATATCATCTTCATGCCAACATTCATTGATTTTCTAACTTTACATTCAAATGCATAATGACCATGAGCACTATAATAATGACAAATAGTAGATGACTTTAAGAAACGATCATGATCATGCTTTAATTTAAAAATATCATAATGATAGACATTTAATTTGCATGAATATATATAAGCATATCTAATTTTTCTAGAACAATCGTAAGAGGATTCAAAAGCTTATTTCAAATTATTTTTTGTTTTAAATGCATGAGATTTAGAACTCTTGTTATTAAAATGTTGTTTTTTTCCATTTTTGTTTATGTTTCATCTTATGCAATCTTTTTTTATATAATAAGACTTTTGTACATTGACATTACAATTCAAAGAATTAATATTAGTAATTTGGTCATCTAGACAACTTTTCTTAGAAATATCTTTCTTTTGCAAACATACATGCAAATCAATTAATTTTGAATTTTGAATTTTCAAACACTCATAAGAATCTTGAATATGATCGAGAGAATCAATTTTCTTTTTCATAATTTTATTTTCTTCTAAAAATGCATCTTTTTTCTTTCTTCGATAGTTCAAAATCACTTTTCATAGAATAAAGCTCATCAATCAAAGTTTCATTTTTCTTTTTAAGAGAAATATGCTTTTGAATTAAAGAAGAAAATTCTTTATGCACATCAAAAGTGAGATCAACATCGTCATCACTAGTTTCACTACAAGAAGAGTTTGAAACTACCTCATCATTTTTCATTAAGAACAAAGAAGACTCACTTTCGGATATAGTAAATGTGGAGTAATCATTTTCATCTGATGTAACATTTGCTTTGTCTTCTCTCTCTTCATATCTATATAACAACTTTAGCCAAATTTCATGAGAGGTGGGACATTTAGAAATAAGATTTAGACCATAAGCATCTAAAGAACAACAAAAAATATTTTCAGCTCTAGAATCAACTTTTGTAAGAGAAATTTGAAAATCATCATATTCAAATAGAGGAAGATTGACATAAACACCATTAACCATTTTCTTAGGTCTTCCAAATCCATTTTTCACAACTTCCCACATATATCAAAATCAAGGGAACATAAATATGCTTGCATTCGAAGTTTCCAATGAGAAATAATTGAATCATTAAAGTTCGGTGGGTCGAAAACGGATTGACCTTCTTTAAAATTTTGTGTCATGCTCTAAGATGGTTAAATCTTTAAAAACAAGAGTCACCAAGCTCTGATACAATTGTAGGATCACTTGGCACCAAGAGGGGTGTGGGGGGTGAATTGGTGTAATAAAACTTTAAATCGATCTCATAATAAAAATGCGGAAGCTCAAATCGATTTATCGCAAAGCTCAAATCATAAGTTCCCAATCAAGAACAAGTGCAATAATGTTGAGAATGTAAGATGATAAGTAAAACAAGTAAGAGAGAAATGCAAACTCAAGACACGGATCAAGTATTTGACGAGGTTCGGCCCCAACTTAACCTACGTCCCCGCTCCAACTTCTCGACCTTGAGATCGTCGAAGATCCACTAACACTTCTTTTCAACTAGGGAAAAGAACCCCTTCACACCACACCTCCGTTTCTGCGCTTAGAAAGGTGAGTCACACCTCTCTTCCAAGGAAGCTCAATCTCACACTTTTCTTCGCTCAAGAGGCTATGTGTGAACCTCTCTTACAATGAAGCTTTCAATCTCTCAACAAGAACAAAAGAATATACTCTCTTACAATCTCTCTACAACAACCTCAAACTCAAGAACAAGAAAGAAAATAAAATATTCAATAAATTGAGCTCAAGAGGCTTCTAAACTTGATTTCTCTTTGATGCTTATGTTTCCTTTGAAGCATTCCCTTCATTTTGCACCTTTGGACTTATTTTATAGTCTCCTTTCTTTAATATGGTCGTTGCACACTTTTCCCAATAGACTTGACGTGGAAAAACTCATTGTTGAGACTTTTCTGCACGCCAGCGGTCGACCACTACATGTTACCAATAGACCATTCTGCCAAAATATAGTCATTACACTTGCAGCGGTCGACCGCTCCCCTAAACCGGTCGATCGTTTCTCCTGAATCACATTGAAAGACCTGCATTGTTTTGGCCATAACTCTCTGCACCGATATCCGATTATGTGATTCTTGATTCTTTGGAAAGATGAAAAAGTTATCTACATTTCACCTATTAATTTCTCAATCCAAATCAGATGGAAAGAAGGTTAAATATTAATGTAAAGTTCAGTGCATATAATTTTATCTTAAACTTATAGACCATCACTGTTTCGTATATAACTTTTTGTATCGATATCCAAATGAGACAATTCTTTAATGTATAGAAAGCTAACAAAGTTATCTACAATTGATTTATTCATATCTCGACCTAGTTCTAAAGGGACCATACACAAATATTAAGTTTAACTTTGGTGCATGTAATTTAACTTTGAAACCTTCACACACTTGCCCCATTCTACTATGTGCATGTATTAGTTTTCATAAGGTTTTCATCATAAAAAGAATATAAGTATGACAAAAGTCATCAAGTCATATTTTCAACACCGACATCTCCAACGTCGGCAACAAGCTACTAAAGCATCACGACCAGTTAACAAGAGTAACGGGCCATGACCTAGAGGAGGATACCACCGTCATGGCAGCAACTTCGTTTCACAAGGCATCAATTCATCCATCATGGGCCGCAACCATCATCTCGCCCCATGACCCTCTGCATCAACGTGAAATAGCCACGACGCCGCCATGCGCCACCAGTTATGGGTCGTAACTTTAATTACGCCCCTCAAGTTCTCAAAGACTGCGATTGAAGCCAGCAACTGCCCGACGTGCCCCATAACATCTTTCACAAGCCATGACATTCAGCGTCATGGGCCGTAACTCAGCATCACGACCGTGAAAGGGCACCTAATCGCGACGACAGCCTCTGCCTTGGTCGTTACACCATCTCACGGACCGCAACTTAGAACTTCACGGTCCGTAACTTTAAATAACGGCCCATGATCTTTCAAGCCAGTCTTCTGCACCTCCTGTCGTGGCTGTTATAGAGCCTCATGCCTCGCAATTCCATACTTCACGACCCGTGATGGTACTATGGCAAATTCCAGTCGCCCGAAGTGCATCACTCGCCGACGCCAAGAGCCTGTTGAAGAGCAATCTCCACCTGCAGTAGGCCTTATTCAAAGGCCACCTAAGAAGCTTTTCAAGAAGACGGAGCACCGAGAGCGAGAGGATGTCCTCGCCACTCTTCGGTTGACTCAAAACAGATTCGCGCATGACGCCACAATGATGGAGTACAACCTGCACAACTTTGTCCTTATGTTGTTCGGGAACAAGACTTCTTCATCAACTAGTGGTGGCCAACTTTCTCCCCTATTGCGTTCGAGTTCTTGAGCTCGTTCGAAATCAAGAAGGCCAGCGGGAATAGACCATCTTATTCATTTCAGCTCTTCAACACAAGGTTCAACCTCACACTGCACAGAGTAACTGTTATTTCCTTTGGGGAATAATATTGTTTTATGAATTATATTGGGTCAGGAGGCTCCATGGCCCAGCTAGCTTATGGCGATGGGGGTAATCAGTAATTTTCTATGCACTAGTAATGACACTCAATTGTTGGTAATGATTGACAACCTATGATAATTAGACAAGGAATTAAATGGTCCTAAGTTAAATATCAAATTATATATTAAACATGTAAGATAATGGGCATCATGATATTGTGATACAATTGATATTCTTGCCATGATAGATTAGTGACACTGAAAGAAAAGATGATAAGTTGGAGGGTATTTCCCTTGAAATTCAATCCTGCAAGTAATCAAGATTTCGAATTAGGTATCAATTGTGCATGTGGTGATCATGTTCGTGATGAGATGACTTGCACATGTCTTGAGTGCTATTTGAGTTATGTTGGCTATGTAATAGAATTTCTTATTTATTACTCATTATTAGAAAATATGTCTATTTCTTCCACAAATGATATCTTATTGTGGGCCTTAGCTTCTACAATGATTATCTATCGTGTTGATTGTTGAGTTGGTCAAAGTAGAATGGCATAATGTCACTAGGATTGCCTCCGAAAACATTTTAAATGAGGATCAGTGATGTTTTGACTGGTATTTTCGAGACATTACACTTATGATAGTGTCAAGAACAAATATATATTCTACAGATCCAACATATAAAGTCTAGATGAAGTAAAGAATGCTGACTGTGATGGGATGTTGTATAGAAATATAAAGGAATGCAAAACATTGTAGGATTATAAAAGAAAATATCAAAAGATTTGCCAATGAAAATGCTGACTATAATAAGTTGAAGAAATCCAAGAAATAGTCAAGTAAAGTTACAACTTACTAATTGATGGTTTCTCTAGTGATTATCATGATAGTGTCTATATAAGAAACATTGCAGGCCCTAGCAATACAAAATATCACAAGGAACGATTAAGAGACAGTGTAATAATAAAATTTACTATGGTTGCAAGGATTGGAATGATGTGTGTCTATCACTAACTAATTTCTATAGATGCTAATTTCAGGTAACATGATTAGACAATGACGAGAGCACATAAGTATAAAAAGGTATTAGAACGGGAAAATAAACATATTATAAGAACAATTGCATAGAGTAATTCCATGCTAGAAAGAAGGCCTTCTATTCCAACTATGACAGACATTGGCATTTCATGAAGGAGTGTCATGTGTTATTGTGTGTCAAAGGAAATAGCTTTCGTTGATTTTAGGCTACAAGTTGATCCAAAATTATAGAATAGGATTTCATAGATAATTCATTTTAAAGATTATGGTTATCCTTGAGACAATGGGAGATGAGTGGGAGCATATTGACATCTCGATGACACTACTCTTGGTTGTCGTCACTTTGTTATTATTGAATTATGAACAAAATTTACACATTCATAAAAAGAAACTTCTCAATTTGATTGAGCCCATTAATCAATCATAACCAACAATAAAAGGGAAATTTAATGGTGACAATACATATTTAGTCACCAAAATATTTGTGGAATAAAATTATCTTGAGAAAATATATTATCATTAACAAGAAAATTACACCAGCTATGATTGCCAAAGAAGAGATTTTTAGGCATCCAATGTAACGCCCCAAAAATCAGACCTTGCCACCTGGCAAAATCGTGACTTCGGGGACGCTACCATCATACATTAGTGACTTCACTTTGACCAATCAATTGGCCCATATAAGTGACAGAGTCAGTATAAACCAAAAGATCCTTTTTCAATATAAAGACTAATAATCCGATACATAGTTCCAATAAAACTAAACATCAATAACTAAATCAAATAAACTCCAAAGG
>LTAE01009936.1:0-17673 GCA_001647135.1 Pontederia paniculata
CCCCCCCCCCTCTTGGTGCCATCTAGATCCAACAAACCGTAGCTAGGCTCTATAATGGCTTCATTTGTCCAAAACTTGAAAATGAATTACAACTGGTGTAGAACCAAAATACCTTTTGAAAATGAATTAGGATGAAGTATAATACACACCATAATGTCATGGATTAAAAGAGTTATAAAACCAAAATATATGAATTTATACAACTTATCAATCTACCACGGCCAACCTCTGCTTTGGGCCTACTATCAACTATTTATCAATATGCAACGGTGATGCTTCATAATGTTGGAATTTTCTAGTAGGAACCGACTTTATGAAGAGGAAATCTTTTATACAAATATTCTTCACTTTGACTCTCTTTTCAATATGGATAAAATGATATCTAGCGTCGATATGTTTGGTTCATTCATGATGCACATGATCATTTGCTAATCCCATATTGCACTCAAATTGTAATAGTCCATTGTAACATGACTCGATGTAGTCCAAAATCTCTAGCTATGCCTTTCGATCAGATGTCTTTCTTAACAACTTTGTCATCGTCATGTACTCTACCTCTTTAGTAGACAATGTGACCGAGATTGTAGCGTAGCTTTCCAGCCAATGAAAAATTGCCTAATGTGAAAACATAGCATGTCGTCTTCCCTTTTGCATCTACATTATAATCTGAATCAGAAAACCTACAATAAAAAATTCTTCATCACTTCTATAGATGAGACTAATGTTAGATGTCCCTCTCAGATATCGGGAAAAGTGTTTCACTACTTGTTAATGCTCCTTCCTAAGGTTGTCCATAAATCCTCTAACTACACTAACAACATGTGATATATCAAGTCTAATGCACGTCGTGGTATACTTCAAACTTTCGATTGCATTGGCATAAGAAACCCTATATATGAACACTTTTTCTACATCAGAATAACAATTATCAAGAGATTCATGTTTGAAGCTTCATGGAGTGCTCAAAGACTTTGCTATTGACATCTCGAACCTAGATAAAATCTCTTGTATATACCCTATGTGTGATCCCTATATATCTTCTTTTGAAGAATCTTCTATATTCAACTATTATCCTACATATCAAACTCTTCACTAAAGAATTTTTTCAAACTTTGAATGTCTGAAAAGATCCTAGCAGAAATAAGCATATCATAAACATACAAGAGAAGATAAATTGTAGAGTCATCCTTCACCTTCTCGCAATACACACAATGGGACACATGTTGAACCCCTTACTGATCATACAATTGTTGAACATCTTGTACCATAATTTGGGAAGCTGCATCAATCCATACAAAGACTTTATCAACATATAAATTTGATCTTTCTTATAATGAATGGATAATCTCTTTGGTTGGCTTATAAAGATATCTTCTTCAAGTTCTCCATGTAAGAAGGAAATTTTGATATCTAACTATTCAAGCTCGAGATTCTAATGTGCTATAAGGCCAAGTAACATCTGAATAGAGGTATGTTTGGTAACTAGTTAGAAGATCTCATCTCATTATAACCCACTGTCTCTTTCTAACTATAGTCTTTAGGAACTAGATGTATCTTGTATCTGATGCCTTCAACTTTATAAATTCCACATTCTTCTTGAAAATCCACTTGCAATTGATGATCTTTTTGCTTTTCGATAACTTGACTACTTCCAAATCTGATTCTTATAAAGAGATTCCATCTACTCACTCATCATTGAAATCCACTATTGAGATTCTTATGTGTTAACATTCTTATAAGTAGAGAACTTTGGGGACTCCACCTTTTTAGCCACCTAAGATGCATAGACAACCATGTTCTCATAGTCATATCGCTTCGGAGGGCCTACATGTATGTAAGTATTTATACTAGAAATTGATGTCACCTCTTTTAGTTGCTCTTCAGGTTCTATCCGTTATGATTATTGAACTTGATATAATAGTTCTAGTCATTCTTTAAGTTATCACAAACTTCACCTATTTGTTGGCACTTTCATCTACTGAAAAAATTATTTCCACCTTCGATAGAAGACTTAAGTCCTCATCAAATTATATATTGATTTTGATGATCTTGTGATATGACGATGATCAAATTTTTGTAACCCTTTACATCTTTGTTATATCCCACAAATACCTTTTTCTTGGCTTGTGAATCTAGCTTTCCTTCGTTGATATGATAATAAACATGGCAACAAAGAAAAATTAGAATATTATAATCAACATAATTCGTACCATACTTCATCATGAATTTGAGATTAATTGAAGTAACAGATTCACTAAGTAACGAGATGTACTCATAACATCAACCTTGAAAGTTTTGTTCATATTAGAAGTTGAGAGTATGTTTAGTTTTCTCTCTAGAAGTGTTGTATTCATGTGTTGTGTAACACCATTATGTTGCAATGTGTTTCTTGTGATACAATATCTAATAATGACTTCAACTTTGTAGAACTGATCAAACTCGAATAAACAAATCTTTTGCCCATTGTTAATATGAAGGGACTTCACTTTCTTCGATGTTTGAGCCTTCCAATGTTTGAAAGTTTCAAATGACTCGATTTTGTGCTTCATCAAGAATACCCATGTCATCCTTGAAAAATCATCAATCACAAACAAGAAACACTTGAAACCTACTAAAGATGGAACATAAGAGGGAGCTCGACAATCAACATGGATATCTAGAAATGTAGCCTTCATTATGTGCATTGCTTTGTCGAAGTGAAGTCTTCAGTATTTGTCAAAAAACACAATACTTACAAAAATTGATTTTAGATATTTTCTAACCTCGTAGAAGATCACTCTTGTTGAGGATGTTCATTCCTTTCTAACTCATATATATGTCCAAGTCAGATGTGTCACAACTTGGATGTTTTAGATTTTGATGAACAAACCATATCCTTTGTAGTACGTATAAGGACTTTTGTGTGACTTCCTTCATGACTATAACATCACCTTTGGTGATCGTGAGAATATCTCATCGACATTGATCATCCTTTAAAGTCCAATGCTTCCAAAGATATCATATTATTCTTCAATTGCGGAATATGATGAACATTTATCAGTGTCCTCACCAAACTTATCAAGAGATCGGATTTGCATTGAGTCAGTCTGAACTATTTTGCAGGCTACATTATTGCTCATAATGACGTTTTCATCATCAACCTTTTGATAAGTTCAGAATCACTCTTTGTGCAGAATTATATGATAGGAACATCAAGAACTAAGAACAAACTTTCCTATAGACATCTTTTAGTTGTCATAATGAGAGTCAAAATCATTATCTTTAGATTCTTCGTCCTCGTGTACAACTACAACAACCAAGATCTTCTTCTCCTTAGGGCAATCATTCTTTCAATAACTTGATTCCTTACAGTAGCCATAGATAGCCTTTATATTTATTCTCTTTTTGAGTTTTCACTTGCCATTCTTAGAAGTTGGAGCACATCCTTTTTCAATAGTAGTCACCAATTATGAGTCTCCAAAGATTTACCAGATGCCTTATATCAAAGTTCACGAGTATTAAGACTTGAACTTATTGTTTTAAAGTTATATAGTTTTTTATAATGATCATGGATTGAATAAATTTTGATATGAAATGGAAAGAGAAACTAACAAAAGCAATGTTGCATCTTCATCTTCGATTTTCGCATCTATATTTCTTAATTCCATCAGCAACATATTCAAATGATCAAGACAATCTTTTAGAGGAGTCTTGCATGGGAAGAGTGAACAAACATTGCTTCAATAACAACTTATAGTAAGAAACTTCATCATATAGAGACTCACAAGTTTTGATTACAGACCAGTCGAAGTATCTTCATCAACAACTTCGATAATCATTTCCTCTTCTAGACACAACAATATTATGGAACGAGCCTTCTCATCTAGCGACATTAAATCCATGAAAGTACTAGTGTTGATTTGCCCTTCAAATCTTTCGTCTATTTGGTTATGAACTTTTTAAATATTCAATGTGATGAAATTTATATTATTAATTTATAATATTATTTCCCCCTGAACCAAAAAATCACAACTACGTAGGTTGATTTTTTCTTTGAATAATTTTAGGTTGATCTTTTATGTTTAAAAAATATTCAAAATTTATAAATCAATTCTTTAGATGTAAAAATTCTTTCAACTCGAACTATGTCATTAAAATTCTAATTTTATATTCAACAACACTACATTTAAAATACTATTGCTCAATGCAGCTAGTTAGCTACATTAAAATATTACAATCTACCTTAATAACTTTCCCTAATGTGACCATGAAGAGGTTGTGCTAGTTTTGAGCCACCATTAAACCAATTTTGTAATGCCCCCAAAAGCACTCATCACCATATGGCAAGGACTACTTCTAAAGGTGTTACTCAATACATTGGCTTGACTAAAACATTGCTTACTTTGGTCAAATAAATTGACACCTCGACAACAACTGATATAAAAATTTCAAATGAAAGGATACAAGGTATAACTAATGTTATAAAGTAAAGGTTTAGAGGTGAAGATGCCATATAAAGAATTTCAAAAGTGGAAGTCTAAGGATTCGATGGAAAATACATAAGTCTTATAATCTTTTGATTGGAATAGTATCATTCTTATTACAGCGCACGTAGTCGCTTGAGCATCATCGCGACACACCATCAACCATCTATTATTGACCTGCACCTGTAGGAATCAAATGCAAGGAGAGACAATTCTCTTGTAAGCTGTGAAATCCATATATGTGATAAACATAATGATAACTATGAAACTGAATTTCATGTTAGAACAACATAGTACTAAGGAAAAAGGGTCATGATAGCAATCTAAAAGAATATAATTTAACCGGTACGATAATTAAACATCTAATAACACAGAATAACAATGATCAATCTATACTTTTATCCTTCAACTAGATAGAAGAAACCTGATGCATAATATGATGTGATAATCCTATAGGATTAAGTAATTTATTACACTTCTATAGCTCAATGTGATTTGATAGTTCAATATGATTCAATGATTTAATATGATTCAATGAATTTGCTTTCGAAATATTATTTAAATCAATGGAAGTTGCTTTTCAACTTTTTTAATAACTTATTTGATTAGGAAAATCTTCCCACCTTTTAAAGGGTACGACATGCAAAGAGTACAACATAATGCTAATGGTTAGTGGGGGATCAAGCCACAATAAGTGCCCTCTTTAAGGAAGGACGTGCCACTCACTCTAGGTGATGTCCTTAACAATGAACAATGACAATGAACCAATGATGCATTAGGTATATTGTGGCATCCCTAGGGTCATGACTTTTTTTCTTGTAGTCAAATATTATCTTTGGAGTTTGATGAAGCAAGAGTTACAATGAATTGGTATAATGGGGAAACATTTGATAGCAATATTGAGTAACTCCAAATAAGTAAAAGGGAAAATCATAAGTGTATAAAAAGGTCCATTGACATATTCTTTGATATTCAACTTCGGAGAAGTTATATATTTATCCTAATTCATATATGGAAATCTCCCCACATATGGGTTTCTTTGACATGACATGAAGATCGAGAAGATAGGATGATAATTCAGTTCTAGGGCATCATTAGTTTATATCGAGTGAGAGTATATGAAATGGAGCCCTACAAACAAGATTTTGGTCTACTCATATTGTTGGGTACGATCGTATCGATTATGATCACCTACAATAAAGTTTGCTTCATGAAATTTTGGTCTGGCCATATTGATGAATATGAACGTATCAATTGACTCAACTAAATTTTGATCCAACCGTGTTGATTAATATGATTGTATCTAGTGTGAACGTCTACAATAGATGTCAACCGACGATATTGTGGTGCTCCTGTATCAATGAATATGACTATATTAAGTTGATCCAAATTGATTTCGATTCGACCATCTTGATGAATATAACCGGTGTTGATTCAATGTTGTCATGATTGCACTTCTAAATTAGACTAATCTATGAAACATAATGAAGATAAATGCATGATTAAACTCTAAATGATAATTATAATATACAATACCCAATACATGAGAAAACATATATGAGAAAAGGGAAAGGAATATGATTATGACATCATATTTGATCAGATTAATAGTGCATGATCCAATGAATAAAAATATGAATATATTCGAAATGGAGCGACCTAAATACATAGTACGATAATGCAAAATGACATTATAAACATTCTATTATAGCAGACTTTTGATGGATTCAATATTAGATAAAAACTTCTATCTCAGCAAGAAATCAATCTATAGTTGTCATTTCGTTTAACACACCTCTTTGGATGATAAGGTCAGTGTTCAAGCTCCTAGGCCTATTCGATCCTGAGTCTCTTCCTCCCCTCTGATCGTACCTTGTTTTGGCCATTTTTTTGGCAATATCTCACATTCAAGTCGGAGCAAACTAGGAAGAATAAACATAATAATGGAAACTTACCCCCAATTGTCAAGAAGAAGAGATAGCCAGAAATGAAGAAATGAGAGAGAGAATGAGGGAGAAGGAGAGGAAAAGAGAGAGTAAGAGAGAATTTTCTAGGAGAGGGAGATAGAATAGGTCAATGGGTTGCTACGGCAATCAATATTCAAATTAGATATGATTTTGAATAGAAACTTTGTAATGCTCGAGGTAAAATGAAGGGAGATGAAATGGACCATGTCCAACTCGGGCATGGCCTGTGTTCATTCAATAGAGATAAAAAAAATAAGATACTGAGTTTGAGTTGGTTTAAAATTACTTGAAATCCTAGGTTACCCTAGGTTATGAAAAATAACTCATACGCCTCATAATATTCTTGTAGCCGTCAAAGAGCCTCTCTCCCTCTCTTCTCTTCTCCCTGCTCCCTTCTTTCTCTCTCAAGGCCATAAGGTAAGATAAGTAATGTTTGTCTTTTTATTCTCTTTTTTTTCTTGGCCTCACATTGAGGGTACCAGTGTAGAAGAAGCAATAGAAGAGACTACCGTGAAGGAAGGAACATGAGGAAGCCTAACGTTATAGCGAAGAACGAGAAAATGGTTTAAGAATCATCAAGAAAGTGTAAAGGGACCCTTAGGGACGTTAGTAGGAGATTTATCTCTCTATCTGTTTTTAATATTTTATCTATGAAATTAGAAGATTCATGTTTTCCCCTATTTTACATGAAGGCCTTAATGATTTTAGATAGTAGAAAACATAGATCTAATGAGGTAGAAACTATAAATATAGATATTTTAGATATTTTTCTAAACCTAGACATGATCTCAAAACAATGATGGAGGAAGAAAAACACCAAAGAATAGACAAATAGACAAAGATCACGTCTCCAAGATGCGGGCCACATCGCACCTCTTAGAAAGAACAACCAACGTTGACGCGGACCATGTTCCCATTAAAAACAGATCGTGTCTCGATGGCGGGTTATGCGAAAACCTAACGCGGGTCGAGCTCTACTAAACTCGAGCCGTGCTCAACCTAGGAATCCGACAATGACTTGTCACCCGAATCGAACTGTGTTCGAAAATAGAAAAAAACCCTAAAAATATTGTAAATCAATAGACAAAATAGGTCATGGCAGGATCCTAAATGGACCGTGTCGATCAACCAGAGGAGAAAATATGCGGCAGCAAAATGGACCACATGTGATCTAGAAACAAACTGTGTTCAACAAAGGAAAAACGACGAAGGGTGTGGGATGGAAACGAGCCATGTTGACCTTAGCATGAACTGTTTATAGAGAGTCAATGTTATAATGACTATCGTTTGATGGAAATTGGTTGTGTCGCACTCTGACACGAATCATTTTCCAAATGCATACGATAGCTGATGCATGATCACACAAACCATTTTCCGAAAAGGAGATTTTTATATTAATTTTATGATTATGATACATTATTATTGTTAAATGAAGGATAAAGATAATTAAAAGCTCAAAGAAAAGATAAGAAGTTTAAAAATAATAAGATAAAAGATGAAAGTTATGGATTTTTATGTGCACTGATTTTCAAAGGAGAAAAGAACGAAAGTTAAAGATAGGGACAAGGGTGAAGGCAACATAACTAAAACTGGCAAAGGCAAATTACTTAGCTACTGTTCATGTTGTAATGATTCTCCAACTTGTGCAACGAATTCAAGAATTTCACCGAATAAGAGTTTTGCCCTAAAAAAGAGGGTCACTATTGTGTGTACAACCATTGAAGAAGATACGTGAAAGATGAATTATATTCCTTTAAAATATGAAGACCTCTTCACAAGATGAAAGAAGTTAAAAGATAACTTCTATGAAAGAAAGAAAGGAAAAAGAAATAAGAAAGAATGAAAAAAAAGTTAAAGAAGTAAAGATGAAAGAAAGAAATAAGAAATAATGAAAAAATGGAAAAGCAAAGAAACATAAATGAAAGAAAGAAAAAAGAAAGTATATGTGAAGGAAGGATACAACGTTAAAAAACGAAATGCTGGAAAAAAAATAAAGCAATCTAATGTGATTGAATGTTTATGCCTTGATGCAATTGATTATATTTTTATGTCTATTTACATGCTTTTATGTGCAAAGGTTAAGGATGCAGTATCGTTATATACCCAACATGTTCTATTTTATGTTATTTTACCCTATTGAGCCCAATGTTTTAAAACTTGACCCGGACATCGACTCGGATAGCTTGACGGGTCAGGTCGGACCGGTCAGATCGATCGGATCGGATGGTCGAATCGGATATTAATAAATTAATAAAAAAATTGTAAGCGAAACAGAGTGATCACGTCCGGTCACTACGATAAAAGATAAGTGTAAAATCAAAATACATGAGCACATATTATTAATTATAATAACTTGATATTTTTTAGTAATTCATAATTTGTAATAGTGCTTAATGATAACAAATAAATAATAAGATAATTATTAGATACTAATATGCTCGATTGATTCATTAAGTTTTTTTATTAACATAATTATTCTAAATCTTACTTATATGACAGTATATTATTTAGCTCTAGAAAAATAAACTAAAATTTTATTATTATTATTATTATTTGAAAAAAAAATATAATTTTTTTGGCCGGATTGGTCAAACCCGCCGGGTTGAGCGGTTCAACCCGGGTTTTGACCGGGTTTGACCGGGTCAAAACGGTCCAATTGACACCCCGAGTTTCGAGTGACCCATAGTCCATTTTAGACCCCGGACACCGATCCGACCGATCGGGCCGGGCCATATTTTACAACATGGATTGAGCCTTACATATTGGGCGTGAGCTTATGTGAAATCACCCTCTCATGCATTTGGGTCCAGAAGGTAATTATGATTTAGGACTGAGAAATGATGATGTTGGCGTGAACAATGATGATGTTCATGATGACACATAATGATTGCACATGGTTTGAATTAGATTTAATTAGATGTCAATTAATAGAATTGCGAAGGAAAGTATTTGAATAATGCAACCTTAGTCCTTATTTATAATTAAATCTTACGTAACGTAAGAGTTTTATAAATTATTTTAAATTTCGCACATGTGTACATTATATTGATAAAAAAAGTCAAAAATTCAAATCAAAAATAAAAGGTTAACGTCTTCAAAAGCCATTCGAATAAGCATTTGGAGCAAGCTCTTGAGCATATTACAAACTTTGACTCTTGACTATTACTTTTCATAAATTTAAATTTGTGATATAATTATTATTATATTTTTTCGGGCATTACATATTCTCTCTTTCAATAGCAGACATTGAGATGGGCTTAAGCTGGGAAACATTCAACATCACAAAAATAGTTAAACTAATAAAAGTACTCAATCTAATCGGGGACATAATAAAAGTGCAAAAGTTTAAAAATAAATATAGCTTTTAGTTATCAATGTATATTCTAATTTTATTTGGTTTGAACTCTCTTGAGATTTTGGTTATGTAATCAGGTGACTTTATTTCTTCAAAGAAAATAACCCTATTTTTTTATTCATGATTCAAATTTTTATCTTTTTTTCTCATCGATTTTTTTATTGGATATATATATTATTTTTAGTTTTGTATTTTTTGCTTACACCCCCTTATTGATTGTTTGATTGAGCTTGATCAGTTCAAAGTCGATCCTAGGAATCACTATTGAACCAAGATCCTGCAAGGCTCTATATTGTGATGGGAAAAGTCGGTGCAGTCTGGACCAACCAATAGTAGCTTTGGGATGCTTTAAAACATACCTTAAAGGTGAAAATGTTGGAAAATGAAGATGTGCATTAGTTTGCTAATCTAGATTGTCAAATTAATTTATCATATTTGAATTCATTGTTTAATCATAATATATGTTTAATGAAGGGTTAATGTATTAGTTTTTCTCGCTTGCCAGATAATTGTATTACCTTGATGACATAGAGAAATCATAGTAATAATGGGTCAAAACAGTAATGTTATTGATCATAATCACGATCATGGTTGAATTTGTTAGAATACTTTTTAAATATTTTTGTTACGTGGTCAAGATTATTAAGAGATATTTTAGTCAAGGTGAAACTCTAATTCTATTTTAGTTGAACTAGATTATTTTAGTTAAAACTCTAATCCCATCTTGATTGAATTAAATTATTTTAATTAAGTTATGACTTTAATATCAACCGTTAATTCGATTATTTGATGGACGTACCGAATTAAAGTTAAATAGTTATAAATTGGTCGTCTCTCTGTCATTAATAATTTTTGTAACATCATGATGTGGCCAAGGGAGAGAAATCAATTTATGAATCTCGACGACTTTATCTTCAGCATCAGGTATTTTATTTATTGTCAGATTTATTTTGTTCAAGGTCTTGACATTATATTTTGATCTAAATTAAGATTATTAACTAATATTAAGTTCTAGATCCTTAAGAAAAACTAACATGTGGTATCAAAGACAACGTTTTGAACAAATACTTTTCCAATTATTTGATATAAAAATAAATATTATGAAGTTTTGGTTTTCATGATGATGGATGAATTCAAAAAAATAAAATAAAAAAAGATCATATGCACCCAATCTTAAATTATGACGAAATTTATTATTTGTAATATCATGAAATGACCAATAATACTTCTGGATATTTAAACGTCTATCAATTTGTGTCAGGTCTATTTGTTCTCGGCCATATTTAATTGTGCAATTTTAAAACTTTGATTTTTACAATAATGTTTGATCAATAAGCATAACAAAGCAATTGATGGAAGTCAATAAGCATAACAAACTTTTACCACATGCACTCCTCAAAGTCACACATTGGCATGAAAGTTAATTATTTGATATTATGTTATTTTTTCGACTCCGTTCGAAGTTGAGTTCGAACATGTATTTTAACTATTCTTGTCTTTTGTTTTCGACTCAGACCGAAATATTTTGTTGTATTTTTTGGCTCCAATTGTAACTCACAATCGACTTTATTTTTTCATCGTGCATATTAATCCATGTTTGGATTCAATAGCTAAATTTTTAAAATATGCATGCATGAAGACGTGGAGAAATTATTCGGTTATTTAAATGGATGATTTTCCTACCTTATCATTAAATTCTCAAGTGTAATATTTTTACATCTAATATGCATGAGATATTATAAGGATAAAACTAATCATAATAACGGTGACATAAGGATAATGATTACTTATGTTAGGTGCTCATTTAAAACTTTATTTTACTTGCAATATGAAATTTTATGATATCAAAAGGTGCAAGCATTAATTTTATGAGAAAGTATTTACATGCATTAAAGTATATGATTATTTTGCCCTAATATATTTAATAATATTATTATTTTATTATTAAAATTTTAAGTACGCCTTATTAAAATATATATTAACTAAGGTTTATGTGCGTGGTTTTAGGATAAATAGTTTGTTGTTCCACCAAGTGGCCAAACAATAATAATGATGTCATGTATACTATTAATTTGATTTATATATATACATATATATATATATANCTTGATGGGTGTGAACATGTCAATTTCCATTAAGGTGTATTGGACGTTGACGTAAAGTCATTAAAGGGTATACCTATTGGTGAATAAGTATGCCCTAACTCTAGTTACCATGATTAATAGTTAATCGGAGATCAAGAGTTAATCCAAGATATGATTTGGTCATAACCGTTAAAAGGGAGGAAGATGTTGAGTTGATTATAATTGCCTCTCTATAAATATGTGAATTCTCTCTTGAGAATTATTTTTTTCTAATCCCTGATATAGTTATCTCTCACTGAGTGAAAGGTTCATTTTAGTCTTGGTGTGGATACTATTAGAGGGATTACACTTGTGATCCTCTATGGATAATCAAGATGACAGACGTTCCTATCAATCTCTTTAGGGTACGAACATCTCAAGTATGATCTGAATTATTCTATGTTAAATAAATTCTATAAATCCTTGATTGCACGACTAGGATATAGAAAAGAGTTTCTTATATTCGTGCGAATCTCAATTGCTAACGGTGGTATCAGAGACTGTTTAGAATTATGATTTAATACAGATTAGTTAATTTTTTTGTAAATTGTTACGTGAAATTAATTTTAATTTTTTTTGGATTACTACATGCAATTTGTTGCGCGAGATGCTAGGCGACGCACCCAAGCGTGCATACGGCTGCACCTAGGTGCGCACGCAGCCGCGCAGGGCATGCCTAGGCGCGGCAAACGTCGCACCTAGGCATGCGTAGGCCGCACGCCTGTGCTGCGACGTTGCGCGCATGGGCGGCGATGTCGC
Source organism: Pontederia paniculata (assembly GCA_001647135.1). Classification (NCBI taxonomy): domain Eukaryota; kingdom Viridiplantae; phylum Streptophyta; class Magnoliopsida; order Commelinales; family Pontederiaceae; genus Pontederia; species Pontederia paniculata. The sequence goes on from LTAE01009936.1 coordinate 12,668, forward strand.
GCGCGCCAGATGCGGCGACGTCGCCATGCGCAACGACATCATGCAGCCATATCGGCGACATCGCCAGGCGCGATGACGTCGCGTGCGCAGGCGCGGCTATCGTTGCCGCACACCTGCGCGTTCGGCGGTGGCGACCGCTGAACTGTGCTAGGGCATGGTGATGCCCTAGCCGGTTCGTCCGGGCCGCTGGTTCTGTCGTACCGAACAGTTGGTTTGGTTCGACCGAACCAATTGAAGCAATTAAAAAAAATCGCCCATTCTGAATGGTCCTAAGGCCCAAAATTGCAACAGTTGTAGTTTTTTATTTTTTTAATTTTTTTTTGCTTAATCATCATCCAAGTAATTTTGGAATGTTCGAATTTTTTTAATTTTAATTTAATCTCTAGATGATTTTTAAGTAATTAAAATTCATTATAGATTAAATACTGAATAATTATATTTTTAAAGATATTTAAAATTAATTGTTCATAAAAAATGATTTTAAATAGTTAAACTCATTATTTAATTTTGTGATAATTTTACACTATGAATTTGATATGTGTAAAACAGTCACATTAGAATTATTAATAGTAATAATTCTTGTAATAATCATATGATTGGTATTCATCCAAATTCAAATATCAATATTTATTTTTATGCTCCAATTTTACATTTTATAATTGCATATGATGCTTGGTGTAAAATTAACACAATTAATATTGTTATTTGATTTTATGATATTTTACTTGATAAATTTTGTTTATTACATGTTAAATAGTCACATCAGAATTGTTAATTGTAATAATTCATGCAATAATCATATGATTTAATTGGTATTTGTCCCAAGTTCAAATATAAATATTTTTTTATGCTTTAATTTTACATTTTAAATTTGCATATTATGCTTAGTGTAAAATTAGCATAATTAGTAGACGAGTCCAATAAGTTCCCTTGAAATAATATGCTTATAAACGGACGAGGTTGTGAACCTCAAATCTAATTTCCCATCAATAGGAATCAGTAGAACTATGGATGACAAGTGATTATTTTTGTCCATATTATTGGAGAATAATCCTTGTGAGAGATAGTTTGAAAATTTCTTAAAACATTTGATGTAAATGAAATGAAACATTATATTAACTTTGCCCATATTATAGGGGGTTAATATAATTTGTATTTCATATTCATTAGATTGATGGATCAAGATTAGATTATAATGTGCGAGATCATGAACCTCAAATCTCTATTAATAGGAATTAGTATAACTATGGATCACATGTGATTATTTTTGTCCATATTATTGGAGAATAGTCCTTGTGAGAAATAGTTTAAAAATTTCTTAAAATATTTGATGTAAATGAAATGAAACATTATATTAACTTTGCCCATATTATTGGAGATTAATATAATTTGTATTTCATAATCGTTAGATTGATGGATTAAACTTAANGAAACATTATATTAACTTTGCCCATATTATTGGAGATTAATATAATTTGTATTTCATAATCGTTAGATTGATGGATTAAACTTAAAAAAGAATTAAGCTTATAATTTATTCAGATACTAAGTTTAAAATGGGAAAGGTTGTGAACCTCAAACGCAGTCTTCCATCAATAGGAATTAGTAGAATTATGAATCACATGTGATTATTTTTGTCCATATTATTGGAGAATAGTTCTTGTGAGAAATAATTTAATTTTGTCTTAAAACATTTGATGTAATGAAATGAAACATCATATTGACTTTGCCCATATTATTGGTGGTTAATATGATATGTATTTCATATTCATTAGATTGATGGGTTCAGCTTAGACAACTTATATTCTTAGATCCTGTTAGGGTGCGAAATATAAGTTGGAGACTAAAGTACGATTGAGAATCTTAATGGTTAGGATTGGAAAGGAATTGTTCCCTTACCTTATGAATTATTTCATTTAGATCTTGTTAGGGTGCGGTGAATAATTTATAGTTATCCCAATTCTCACCAGAGAAGAAAGAATAATTTTTTCTTCCTTGTGTATGAGAATTCACAAAACTAGTGAGAGCTACCATTAAACAAAAGTCTAAATTTAATGGTATTTATATTAGCATGATAAACTGTTAACATGATGTTATTTTGTTTTATTTTATTAGATCAAAATGTCTGCTTTATCTCAAAATATCACCAAGATTAGAACCAAACAGAAATTGACTAGACCAAATTTTGAAGATTGGTTGAGAAACCTCAAGATCCGTCTTAGAGGTCTCAAATGCCTTGATGTAATCAAGGAATATTAGACCAAAGTATATCGTGACAAAGCCACCAAAAAGGATATCGAGGATGAAGACAAATGGCTTTAAAATGATGAGGTTGCCAAATGTCTTATCCTCACATCCATGTGTGGTGCACTTCAAAAGTAGTTTGAAAATGCTAACATGTTATTGACATGATTAATAAACTACAAGAATGCTACGGTGAGAAATCTCATGCTAAAAGATTCAGGGTTTCAAGAGAATTGTTCTCTACAAAATTGCTTGAAGAGGCTGTTTGAATGATCATGTATCTCATCAATGTGTTGAACGAGCTTGATGTCACAATCGAAAAAGCATTAAGTATTGACTTAATTCTTTCCTCCTTACCACCCTCATATGGTCAATTCATAATGAATTATCATATGCAAAATAAAGAACCAGAGGTACATGAGCTACTCCATATGCTAAAAGTAGCAGAAGATGACATGAAGAAAAGTTTATCAAGTTCATCAAAGGTGATGTTAGCTACTTCTCCTTCTAGAACTAAAAAGTTTTCTCAAAACAAAAGGAAAAAGGAAGGTAAGAGTGTGAAGGATAAAACCTTCTAGCCCACTAGTGGAGTCAACAAGAAAGAAAAACCAAGCTTCAAAGAAGGAGTGAGTTGTCACTTCTATAAGAAAGAGGGACATTGGAAAAGAAATTGCAAGGAGTATTGCTACACTTCGTGCAAATAAGGGCAAAGGTATGCTCAAATCCTTATTGCTATAAATCAATGTATGCTCAAATCCTTATTGCTATAAATCAATTTGATTGATTTTTTTGTTATTCTACTATTTGGGTAAAAGATTCTGGCTGTGCATCTCACATGTGCAATATGTTGCAGGAGTTGTAGAGAGCTAGGTCACCGCACAAAGGACAAATCAAACTATTCTCTGCGAATGGTTCATCATCAGATGCTAAATCTACTAGATTTTTCCTTTGTACTTAATTAGTATAATTCTAGAATTGATAGTTTGATTTAATGTTTGGAACATTGTCAAGAATCTTATTTCCATTTTGATTCAATAATAGCAAGTTATGAACTTATTTTCGATAAAGATTGTTGTAAGATTTATTTAAATGATGAGATATTTGCTAGAGGCACATCATTTCATGGTCTATATTATTTAGAAACACAAAATTATTTTGATGGCTGAAGATACTAATAAGCGCAGGTAAGAGAAGTGACTCAACCATATTATGATTAGATCAATGATGTCATACATTAACTTTCCAATTTTTTTTGAGGTTATGCTCTAGAAACTACTGTTTACTTGTTAAACAGAATATTCTCCAAAGCTGTTATGAAAACACCATATGCGATGTGATACAAAAGAAAATACAATCTTAAGCAAGTTAAGATTTGGAGTTGTCTGACTTCCAAAAAAAGAGAAGTGGGAGCAAACAAGTTAGAGAATAGAGCTTAAAATGGAAGATTTGTGGGATATCTTAAAGTTAGTTTAGGATATTATTTTACTATGCCAGAACAATAAAATGTTATTGTTTCATGACATACCACTTTCCTTGAACGAGTATTTGTACTACTAGAGGACTGTGGGAGCAATATTGAATTTGAAGAAATTCAATGTCCACAAGTTGAATATGATAATACCTCAAAATATCTCTCTACCCACTAATTTCACACTTTATGTATTATGTGTGTACAAAGGGTTAGTGGAAGTAACATAATATTTCTTGTAATATATGTTGATAACATTCTACTCACTAGGAATGATGTAGAAATATTTCAGTCAAAATTTGGTTGTTCAATATGTTCTTCATACCAAGATATTTAGATATTGATCTAATCCATGTTTAGAACATTGGATTAATATTAAGAATATCCTTATGTATTTAAGAAGGACAAAGGATTATATCTTACTTTATGGAGAACACAACATGGTAAGTGAAAGTTTACATCGATATTGACTTCATGTTAGATGTTGACAATCATGAATGTAACTTAAGGTATATATTCACTCCGAATGGAGGTTTAATATTTTGCTGCATCAACTGCTGCAAAATAAATTGCATAGATATAAAAGTTTACTTTTGAGCTAATAATTTATATCACTTTATTAGTAGTAGTATAAATCATTGAGCTAAGGACTCATCATAAGTACAAACACATTCACTGCAAAGATTATTTGGTTAATGGTTACCAAGAGTACAATCTTAAGTATCCAAAAGCTCAGTACATTGGATAAAATTTAGCAGACCCATTGTCCGAATTGTTATTTGTATCTATATCCAATATGTATCTTGAGAAGATGATTTTGAAATATGTCACAGATTGGGTCTATGGTAAGTGGAAGATTTTGATTTAATGCTAATTGTGCCCTAAACACAATATGATCTAATATACATATTATTTAATCATGCTTACTACTAATATTCTTGGCATGTTCCCTTTATATGTCTTAAATATGATTTAGTGACATTTCCCATGAAGTCTAGTTATGACACACGATATGATGTGATCATAATATGAGGTTCATGATGTCCACTTCAAAATATGTTCGTCACCTAAAGGATTGATGATAGGGCAACATCAATCTAGTTAGGTGACTGCGTAGTTTATCAATTAATATTAAAATGCTAGTCCTCATTATGCATTAAGATAAATACACATGTGTGTTGAATCTAGGATCCCGAGAATGTTTTGAATGATCACAAATTTGTAAGTGAACTCAGCCTGCACTGATGAACTTGTTGAGCTGATTTATGTAACAGGATATATTCAAGTTCAGAGT
>LTAE01009937.1:0-17671 GCA_001647135.1 Pontederia paniculata
GACCAAGGAGTAGGTGAAGGTACTATACTTGCATTAACGAATAGTTTTCTGAGTGAGAGAATTAGGTCGCTAGTGAAGAGTATATATTATAATCCCAAGATTCTTGAGAAGTAACTTTGACAAAATATTCAATGAGAGCATTGAGTGAAAGAAAGCCTTTGTTCCCCTTCTGCGATTCGAGTGAAGAATCCAGGATAGAAGGGACTATGAGTTCGTAAGCGAAATGTAAGAGGTTGTCTCCTTGTCCCCCTAGAAAAGAAAGGAGAAGTTGTAAGGGAGCCTTCGCCCTTGAAGAAGGAGTTCAGTGATCTCCAGAGATCTCGAGTGTGAGAAGACCGGAGCGGGGACGTAGGCAAGGAGTTCGGCCGAACCTCGTCAACAAACTTTGTATGTGCCTGTTTGTTTTTCTCTGCTCTCTCTTCTCTCTACTTGTTGATATTTGCATATGTATGCTTCCGCTAATATAACTTAACCATTCTGTTAGAATAAAATCAAACAAAGTTTTTAATACACCAATTCACCTCCCCCCCTCTTGGTGCCATCCCGATCCTACACAAAACACAATATGACCAACATAGTTTTCGCCGGAAAGTAAAAGTAAAGCGCAAAAGATAAAAGTGATTCCAGCGTGCGTCCTCCTGCCTTCCATCGATCAGTGTTCTACTCCTTTTAAACCCCTCGTGTTCCTTGCATTCCAAGTCGGTTGCTAATATAATGATCTTCCTCCAGATTTGTTAGGTTGTTATGAGTTTTAATCTCTGCAGAATCTCCAAAAATTCGTAATAAATCTTATCTTCACAAAACAAGAAAGATATCCATAGTTTAACAAATCAAGTGTTTCAACATTTAAGGAACATAAAATAGGAAATATAGTTAAGATTTCTCTTAGATCATGCCAAAGTACCAGAATTCAAATATTGATATGCTTGGTCTTTTAAATATGGAAATGAATATAAATCAAGTAGAGATAGTTTCAAAAATAGAGATTTAGGCTTGCTTCTGAGAATTAGGCTTGCCTTTTGAGTATATATTTTTTTGTCATCAAATTCCCCAAACTTGAACCTTTGCTTGTCCTCAAGCAAATAAATTAGAGAATTAAGACCACAAATAATGAAATAAAAAATCCTCCACAAATGAGCAATGCATCAACTTACTCAGTCATAAAAAATTTCAAGCCCCAAGCACCATTGGTATGTTGTTAGCCAAATTAGACTTTGAATATGGTTCACTGAAACCAGGGCTAAGGCTTGAAATTCAACAAGCTCAATATGCCAAACTGCTAGGTTAATCCTATATATCAGATCTAGGACCTTTCCTCTTCAAAGACTGAATATTTTAAGTAAAGCACTATTTTCATCAACTGTTTTCCATCCCATGTTATGGTTCATTCAGCTTAGTCTACATGTGCTTCTCTAGTTGGGCAAGAAAGGATGTGACTTGATCCCCTCAACATGGGCCTTGCTTTTCTTCTGGGAATACTTGGCTAGGGGGTTGGAGGTGCAGATGCAATACTCAAATCATGGACAGAGGAGTAATCATGTTTTGGGTTCCCCACAACACTATCCCATATATTTATTCCAAGAATACTCTGGTGGGGTGCCCAGGATGTCAAGTTCATCACATACTCGAATCTCAGGGTAGAGCTAAGAAGAGCAGGTACAACCTTTCAGGCTCAGGAAGATAACACAGGTAGACATGGATGGTCATTTTTTCTTTCTTTTGGAAGTTGATAGCAGATCTAGGAAAACAGAGGTCAGACTCCTAAATCTAAGACCATGTCAAAAATTTTCAAAGTTAGGACAGGTTTCCTTGGTTTTGATCTCTGTTCAGAGCCAAGTTAATTTTCAAGATTTGGACACAAGCTATTGTTCAAGCCTCTAGAGTGACATCGACTTTGCGATTGGGCTAGATGGGCCGCAAGAGAATGTGGGTTGTTGACCCAAATAAAGTTTTCGGGTTAAGGTCGTATGAGGGATTGGGTGTAACCCTTGGGTGCTCTACTCAACCCCTAGCTGGAGAGGCTGGGTGGATCTGAACAGGTTGGTCGTCTAATTCCTGCAAAAGAAAATAAAACATAGTAAATAAAAGTTTGGGTTGCCCCCCAGATACCACTTTGTTTAGAGTCCTTGGCTAGACTTTCTTCCTCTATGGTCACTCAGGTGGGGGTTGAAGTTGGAGCTCTTCTGATGGATCTCGGTTGACCCCGTGAGGTAAGCCTCGATCTTGTGCCCCTTTATCGTGAATAGCTCCCCTTTGTCATTTCAAAGTTGAATCGACCTTGATGAATAGATTTTATTGATGATGAAGGAGCCCGACCATCTTGATCTCAACTTTCTTAGGAAGAAACGAAGTTTGGAGTTGAAGAGCAACACATGATCACCTTCATTAAATTTTCTTTTTGGGATCTGATTGTCATGCCATAGCTTGGTTTTCTGAGGTGCCTCCTTTGGGCTTGAAGGATTTAGTAAGTCTCTTGGGTCTCAACTTTCTATTAGGTGAGCTATCGCAGGTGGGATCTCATCTTCTTGTCCTGAGTCGAGGAGCTTCGTGAACAGGGTCGAGTTAGTATCATCCAGCAGGTCTTCATTTAGTGTTAGACTTTTCAGAAGTGGGTCCTTAGTGAGTACCACCACCGAAACTTCTTGGATCACCTCTTCCTCGAGGCTTGAAATTTCATGAACAATATCATAGGAAGGGTACTTCATTGCTTGGGCCAGGTTGAATACAATATTTTCTTCCCCCACTTGGAAAGATAGTGTTCCATTTTTTTACATTAATGATGGCCCCAACTGTAGCTAAAAAAAGGCCTTCCCAGGATCAGAGGCGTGATGAGATCTTCCTCCATGACCAAGACCACGAAGTCTACAAGTATGTAGAACTTCCCGACCTTGATAGGTATGTCCTCTAGGATGCCTTGAGGGTATTTAACAGACCTGTCAGCAAGCTATAAGGTCATGTTAGTTGGCTTTAAATCTCCAATGTTTAGGTTTTTTGTAGAGGGACAATGGTATCATGCTGACGCTGGCTGCCAAATCACATAGGGCTCTGTTGACCTGTAGTTTCCCGATTTCCCAAGGAATCTAGAAGCTGCCTGGATTCTTCAGCTTCGAAGGAAGCTTGTTCTGGATCATCGCACTTGCCTCTTCAGTTAGGACCACTATCTCGTGGAGATCTATCTTTCTTTTTCTTGAAAGTATGTCCTTCAGGAACTTGGACTATGATTGGCATTTGTTGTATTGCTTCAATAAAAGGAATGTTGATGTGCAATTTCTTTAGAACTTACATGAATCTAGCGAATTGTTGGTCGCTTTGATACTTCATCAACCTCTGAGGAAAAGCTACTAATCTCAGGTCGACCGGAGCTTCAGAGGTAGGGATTGCTTTGGAATTATCTCATGGAGGTTCAACCGGCTCGGATCTAGGCTCTGGATTATGCTTGAGGGTTTTCTTCGACTGGTGGATCTTCTTGAGGTTCGCTTCTGGATCCGACCTTGATTCAACATCTCTGGGATTTTCTTTAGTTGTTTCAGGATGGGCTTCCTTCATTGCGGGTTCTTCTAGATGCTTCCCGCACCTGAGGGGTACTGCTTGACATTGTTCTCAGGGGTTGATCTCAGGTTGCCCTGGGAATGTTCCTGGAGGCCTTGTAGCAAAGCCTGCTTACTGTGCTATTTGGTTTTCCAGAATCTTGTTGTGGGCTGCAAGTCCGTCAATCTTGGTGCTGAACTGCTTCAAGGTCTCGTTCTGCTGCTTCATATAGCTTTCCATCATAGTTTCAAGGCTTGACTTTCCTTGAGGTTGGGGTACTGCTAGGTATTGCTGCGGTGGTGGTAAGACTTGTTGTTGTTGATTGTTTTGTTGTGGGTACTGATTTTGTTTGAAGTTTTGGGCTTGGGGCATCTGTTGGTAGTTCTGGTTTCTGTATGACAGGTTGGGGTGTGATCTGATCCAAGGTGGATCTTGACCTTGATATTGTCCTGTGGCTGGATTTTGACCATATGGTACCGAGGCGTTTACATGTTCATCTTGGGGCTCTTGTACATTATAGGCCACGGTTTGACATTGTGCAGCTACATTCTCGAATGGTGGTGTGGTCGGGTTAGGGGTTGCTTCTATTTCGACACTTTGTGGCTTGAAGAGGTATTGTCATTCCTTTTCTCCAGCATTTTTTGAAATAGGTTGATGAGACCTTCTATTTGAGATGAGAGTTGATCCAACTTGGCGGGGTTAGCAATAGCACCTTGTTCTTCGGGTCTCTTTCTATTAACCCGATCTTCAAGCCACTCTTAGTGGGTTTTGATGACTCTTTCGATTAGTTGGTTGGCTTCGTATGTATTTTGGGACATGAATCTGCCTCCAACTACTGAGTCGAGGGTAGACTTACTCTCAGGAGTAGGCCTGCCATAGAAGGTGTGTGGACTGTCATCCATTTGTGGAACACATGGTGAGGACATTACTTCAATAGTTTCTTGAACCTCTCCCAAGCTTCGTAGAGTGACTCGTTATGCAATTGGATGAATGAGGTGATTTGGTTCCTCATTTGCACGATCTTTCCTGGGGGGTAGAATCTTGTCATGATGGTTGAGATAAGCTCATCCCATGTCTTCACTGCATCCTCCTCCAATGAATGCAACCAGTCCTTGGCTCTATACAAAAGAGAAAATGGGAATAGGCGAAGTCTGACCTCATCGTTGGTGAGTCCATCGCATTTGAAGGTGTCACAGATCTTGATGAAGTAGATTAAGTGTTGGTTAGGATCTTCATGGTCAAGGCTACCGAACTAGTTCTGTCCTAGGTAATCCCTAATCCAAAAGACAGGTCCTGGACTAAAATTCCCCCAAACTTCATCACTAGCCTCTTGGCTCACGGTGTGAAGGTAGCAACACTATAAGGCCCTTGCAGACAATGTACACTTGGGAGAAATTAGGCGAACAAACAAGAAAACTACAAGAACATAAAAATCACAAATCATCTATGAATTTAGAACGCGAGAACAAGTAGGCTATTATCATGAAAATAAAAGAGTCAAGCAAAATAGATTAGAAACAGAGGATTTCCCGGGATCCCGACACTAGAAGTTTAGCCGGACATCCTCGAGTTAATATACATAAGTTCAAAGAACAAGATGACCAATATAGTTTCCGTCCCAAAGTAAAAGTAAAACGCAAAAGATAAAAGTGATTCCGGGGTGCGTCCTCCTCCCTTCCATAGTTTGGTGTTCTACTCCTTTTAAACCCCTCCTCTTCCTTGCACTCCAAGTCAATTGCTAATAGAATGATCTTCCTCCAAATTTGTTAGGTTGTTACGACTTTTAATCTCTACAGAATCTCCAAAAATTCATAACAAATCTTATCTGCACAAAACAAGAAAGATATTCGTAGTTTAACAAATCAAGTGTTTTAACATTTAAGGCGCATAAAATAGGAAATATAGTTATGATTTCTCTCAGATCATGCCAAAGTACCAGAATTAAAATATTGATATTCTAGATCTTTTAAATAGAGAGATGATTATAAATCAAGCAGAGATTGTTTCTGAAAAATAGTGATCCAGGCTTGCTTCTGAGGGAATTGGCTTGCCTTTTGGTATATATTTTATTGTCATCAAAGTCAAGGCTAGCCGTTACTTACTTGCATATACATGAATAAAAGTCAAGGTATCCCTTTTTATATGATATCAACTGTTTGCCAAGTGATTGATAAACTCAACCATTGAGTAGAAAACCACAAATAACCTGAAATTTAAGGAATACACCATTATATCTAAAATTCGTCTTATGCTTCAGTGGACTCTAGCTAGAATTGGGTATGGAAAGCAGTGGATGATGTACTGAAACTTTGGGGCACAAAACTGAACTAGTGCAACTAAAGAATCCTTTAGTGTTGAGTTTATTGATTGAATCAACAAGTCCTTAATTTCTGAATTGAATTTCTTGAGGACAAAAAGGAATCTGAAGCTTTTCTAGAATCTGAATGTTCTCTGGAAGGTTATAAAAGAGAAGAAGAGGCTGTTGAGAAAGAGATCCCTCCCACTTCTGATTTTTGAGAGAGAAGGTCGCATTAGGGTTTGGAGAAGTTGTACACATTGGAATCAAGTTGGAAGAAGAGTTCCCACCTGCTTTGGAGAAGTCCGACGATTGAGAAGAAATAGGAGCTATTGCCGAGAGGCTGCAATTTGATATTCTGAATTCTGAGTTCTTATCTTTTATTCTGAAACATGATTTTAGTGCAAAAATAGACATTTTCTAGAATATTAATTTCAGATATGTCTATCTAAACTCCTTTATCTTCTAGGTGACTATGGTGTAATATGAATGTAATCTAGATGACTATGAAACTTCTTGCTTTCAATGCATTATCAATTTCATTTATATGGATGTGTTATGTCTGATTTGAATTGTGGTGTAATGTTGAATGTTAAGAGGTATAGCTGAAAAGTAGCCTCTTCATTTTGTGAATCTGTAATCAAAGTAGAATGCATTCTATATCTATTGTTCTAATTCAAACTTTGAGTTGTTCTGATTTTTGATATTTTGTTTGAAGTGATGATTGATTTTTTAGCTGGTTTATATGCAAAAATATTTCATACTGAGTTATCTCATCCATTTTTTTTTGTAGATTTTTGTTTGAGAGAACAATAACCATAGACCATTTTTTTTGAAATCAAGAACTTATTTGTCTCTTATTGATGCGATGCATCAAGTGCTTAATATTAGGTTCTTTGTAGTTATGACCCGAGTTGTTTTCATTCCATTATGTTGTACTCGAGCCCCATTCTGTTTAAGTTCCCACTTTTGCAGCAAGCACACACTATAGAAGCAAACGATGCTGCCTTGTGCTTTTATTTTAGGAACTTCGGAAAAAGAAATCTTCACACCCTCACATAATGAAACATCACGACTCTACACAAGAGAATCGCCTGACGACGAAAAGCCAAACTGCAAAGAATTTTTTACAACCCATATTTTGAAAGGACACAATAGAAGAATCAAAAGGATAGTACCGGGTTGGACAGAGACACCACATGTCGAGTGAAAGCAGAGGGTATAAAAAGGACAAATCAAAAGGATGAAAAATATTCGCATTCCAGCAAGCTTTTTGGGAGAGCTCACGCACGGGATCACCACCATCTATCCATCGTCGGAGGAACCAAAGACGACGCCCTTAACGAGTAGCACTACAGGATGAGAAAATGATTATCTCTAATCTTTATTTCTGTATTTTGTCGAACATGATTTGTAACTAGGTAGGATTATCTAGTTTTAGCAATAGGGGATGACGGATTGGATTACTATTCTTATTTCCTATGTCTTTGAAATATTTCTTGTTTTTGTTTTATGAACCCAACGTTTGATTTCATTTTCGAATCGAATGCTGTGAAGAGTTTTGTTTATCTTGTGATCGGATGTGACTGACCCTCGATTCGGTTTTCTTTCTTGTTTACACTCCCTCTCGTCGGATAATGCATCCTTGACCAGAGGAATTCGGTGAAGTGAGTGGTTGCAGTTCATTTTCCCGTTGAGTGCATTGGGTCACTACCATCTGGCGATACACGACCTCGCAACCGTGAGGACCAGTCTTACTATTTTCATTGTTAGAGCGTATGAGGACTGACCATTACATCTCACTCTCACATAGTATGGTGGTGGTAGCAAACCATTAGACTCACGTAGACTAGGTCTCAGGATTCTTTTGTGCTCTTCACCGCGTGATTGTGGGGAGATTGTGACTGATGTCCGGTGAAAAGGAATATATGATTCCTCTCTTCACCGAAACCTGATTTAATATATAAAACCTTGCATATAAACAATAATCCAGTCCGACATCCCTGAGGCTTGCTAACTCTAGAGTTCTTTCACATAGTTGATGCACTCGTATTTGCATAGTCATGATCTATTTTGTCCACAATATCTTAGTTCATTTCTGCATTTAATCAAAAACTCTAAAAATGTGTCAATCTGCATTTTAAATTCCTTTTAGATAGTTATTCTCATTTTTCATTAGTCTCAAGTGATTAATTCCTGATACTTGCTTTCGCCTCCTTGTGGATTTGATACCTTAAGTGCTACATTCAATGAGTTGTATACTTGTAGTAATCATAGTGTTGTCTGAGGATTTTTAAAACTAATTGTCTACTATGATTCACTATCTTGCACATATGTTGTCACAACTCTATTGATAAACTTGTATTTGAATCTAATTTAAATTGACCTTTAGACACACCGCATCAAGTTTTTGTCGTCGTTGTCGAGGAGGCAATAGCCAATTTTTAGGAAATTTCATTTAAGTTGTGAATATTATCATTTTCATTGTTTATATCATCACTAACCATTTCTTACCTATGAATATTATTTTTTTCTAACAACTTCAACCCTTGTTTTCTTTTCCTCTTTTCTTCTTCCTTGACTTTGAGTGCAGTGCATGCTAAGATCTCAAGTCATCAAAGAAGACTACTACTACTTAGATTGTAACGCCTCAAAATCTGGCCTAGACACGCGGTCAAATCGGCATTCGACACACGGTCCAGTGGTTACGAGAATGCCACGACAATAAACAATACACGATATGAAACTATAAACAATGAAAATATTGTTAATAATAAAATATAATCAATATAAGACTCAATAACAATAACAAACTATAAACATATACCATGTGCAATCTTTATGTCAAGAGCAGTGCCACCGCGATTTATTATTCTCGATTACCTGCATAATGCAGGGGAAATCCATCCCGATTAGTCGTATGTGGCAGTCGTATGTGATAGTCATATTTATTTTAAGACCTAACATTGGCCTCAAAAGATCATATCAATTAATAATCAATAATCAATAATATACTAGGCATGCCAACTATCCTAGTATAATCAATATGTTTCAATATACTTATTTTCTTAGCATATTAAGAAAGTATTAGTTAACGAATAACATTATGCTAATGAGTTCATAAATCTAGCATAATGCAGTCTATGTTTCACGAATATGAATCAATATTAATAAGCTAAATATAATTTATATTCAAGCAATAATCAATGTCATCTATGAGTACTAACTTTTATTAGTACATTATGGTAGTCATTATTGTTACTATTCAATGTTATCGATAATCAATGTTCAATATTTATAATTATCAATATTATTATGAGCATCATAAGTATCAGTAGGTACACAATGTGTCAATATCAATAATCAATGGCTCACAACCTATCAATAATAAATGAAGTTTATCTTTTACTTCAATTTCTTAATCTATATGTTCGATCTTTACAATTATCAATAATGTTATGAGCATCAATAAGTACACATAGGTACACAATGTATCAACATCAATGATCAATAGATCATAACCAACAATAATAAATGAAGTTTATCACTTACTTCAATTTCCTTATCATATATCATATGACATTTTGGAAGTCCCTCCTATAACTTCCCAATAAGTCGTCCTCATAAATCCGTCCCCAATAAGCCGTCCCGATATGTCATATGATCTTTATCAATATTCAATAATTCAATCAATCAAATGTGTTCATTTATCAATTTATTGAAGACAATGGTCATCTCGATGTCAATAAGGCTGACCAAACCTGGGTAACACATAGTACCCTAAATACCCCACGTTTGGGTCATAGATCAATGATTTGGGAATATCTCAGGATGAGATCGGCACCCCACAATATGATCAATGATTTAGAAAATTCTTAGAATGAGATCGACACCCCACAATATGATCAATAATTTGGAAATAATCCGGGATGAGATTAGCACCCCACAATACAATCCATCGAGATACCAGTCTTCAATAAGTCAATTACAATCACAATCAATGCTTATCAATTTTAAATCTTAATTACGGCTATACATGCAATAGAGCTTCTAGGTGTGGTTCAATCAATTCTACAATCAATACTAGAAGCAAAATACAATAATCATACATAACATGTAATTATTCAATAAATAATATTTCATCATAATCATGATTACTATTAATTTACCAAGTAACTCATGATTTTCTAATAACTATTAATGATTAACAATAATCAATATTATATGCTACTTAGCAATAATCAACTAGTGACTATAAATTAATGATTTTTAATCATCATTTACATTTAACAATTATCAAAAAATTAAACAAATAAATATAAAAATACATTATAGCATGACGATTTGTAGTGCAAGTCCAGCCCATAGCGCTCTCACATACGGTATATCATTGGTACAGTACGATTTAACCTTAGTAGAGTTGTCAACTTTCGATTCTTAAATTTCAATCGGTACAGTACTATGAATCAATTAATATCGTCAATGAACTGTATTGGATCCCTACCACATACCTTTGTTTTCTTCTTCTGTGGTGTCCTCTTTCCATCGATTTATCATCAACCTCGGATTTGTAAACCTTTACAATAAAAGCAATAAAAGTTTAGATTTATCATAGAATAACAATTCCCAATCCAAGGTTGGTTCTACATCTATACTTGACAACTCGAATGACATTGGATATAAAATTTATAACTTAAAGTATAGAGTTCCTATTTAAATGAGACCATTTTTTTTCAAAACTAGACTCTATTATGTTTATTTCTTATAAACCTAACATTCTATATCTTAAAATATAGTTCCAAATAAATTTAGAGGTCAAACATATGATCTGCTTCACTTTCAGAAAAAGATAGACTGAGTGCTACTGGTTATACAATTTATTACTTCCATTATACAGATCATATTTTCGAAATTCCAATTTTATCTTAAAGGAAACTTGTGAAGGTTCAATATATATTTATTTCAGAACTTATACTACTATATATTAATCCCAGAAAATCCCACAATTGGATTCATTTAGTTTCCTTTTCAGAATCTTGGCAGCTTGATATATGTTTGTTATAAAATCCATATGTTTCTCTACACAACTCATATTAACTTAACTCTAATTAGATTCAAAAGATAATATGACATATGATTTACCAAATAAATTTCATATTTTTATCTGATTTGTACGAATTATAGTATAATTATTTAATCAGCAATGTTGCTGCCGAAGACAGCATGACAGAGTCTCACTGTTCTGCATAACCTTGTCTACAGGAATTGGATTTACATAATTTCGGATTCATTGAAACTAGATTTCCAGAAGATCATTCCATATTATTTTCATAATTGTTTGCCAACAAAAACCCATCTAAATCTCTATTACAACAAGAGTCATCAAATCTGGATAGATTTCAATCTCTATAATCCTAACATAATGAAGCTATAGTTAGGTGTTATTAACTCCTTATTTCTTCTACTCAGTTTTCGATGAAACAATAACATCCTAATATATGATTCTAATAATATTTCTAACTCTAATTATGCTAGAAATTAGATAGAATATATGATAACTTTAGACATGCCTCTTTTTCCTATTCTTCTTTCCTTTCTTTTCTTTTATTTTTCTCTTGGCAGGTTAGCTTCTAGCAGCAACAATGGAGTGAGCCCCTTTTTTTCTTTTTTTCTGCTGCTGAAAGGAGGCTCTACACTTCATATTTTCTTCCCCCATTTATCTCATTGGCCACAATGTACAGCATGCCACCAAGATAGAACCTCTATTGGTCCTCATGGGCAGCAACTAGTTATATTTATTTAGTATACTATTTGTTTTTCTTTATTATTTTTTTTCTAGTATTACATAGAGCCTGAGAAAGAATTGAAAAGAAGGAGAAAGCAGTAAAGACTGATTTCTGATTTGCAATTCAGGTTTGTTGAGTTGTCAATTCCTGAGCCATTTGAAACAATAAATCTGGAGTCCGAACCCCACACACTAGTCACATTGTAGTTTGAGTACAAACCTGACATAACAAAAGCTAAAAGACCAGTTATTCAAGTCAGCTCTGACACACCGTCTGGTACCCAAGAAGACAAAATCACTCTGGAAAAAGAGTTAGCAGCTCAAAGTCCAAGATGCTTGAAAGATACATACTCTCTTGTGACCAACAGAGCAGGAGCATCAAGAGTTCAGCCTATGGTCAATGCCAATTTCCAGTTACAACCTTTCCTTGTGACTATGATTCAACAAGACAAATTTGGGAGAGCGACCACTGAAGATCCAACCTAACATTTGGATAACTTTAAGGAAATATGTGGAACTCTTCAATTTGACAACATACCTGCAGACACTATCTACATGAGACTTTTCCCTTTCTCATTGAGAGGGAAAGCCAAATTGTGGTGAAAGAGTTTAAAACCTGAAGATATAGCTTATTGGGACACGTTAGTACAAAGCTTCCTTGTTGAGTTTTTCTCTCCAAGCAAAACTGCACATATTAGAGATGATATTTATGACTTCAGCCAATTAAAAATGGAAGATCTGTATGAAACTTGGCGAAGATTTCAGAATGTAGTTGCATCATGCCCACATCATGGATATGAGAGATGACAGGTATTAGATAACTTTCAATCAGGACTGAACTACTCGACCGCAAGTGCATTAGACAATGCAATAGGAGGAGACTTTGCAAAAACTGATATAGACGAAGCATACAACATCATAGAAAAGTTGGCAAAGAACCACCATTATTTGAGACAAGAAATATCAAGGAAACTCACAAAGAAGAGACCATATGATGAACGAGAAAGATTGTCATTTAAGGTTGAAGAAGGCATACAGAAAGCCTTGGAAAAACTGAATCTCACATCCCAAGTCAACATGGTGCAGCCATCTGAGCAAAGCTGTGATATTTGTGTAAACTCAGGACACCCTACTGAACTATGTAATTTGTTTCAACAAGACCCCCAATATGACCAACTCAACTCCTATGGAAATTTTGCCCCGAAACTCCCTTTTGAGAAATATATCCCTGAAAATAGAAACCACCCATATTTTTCCAACATAAATAATCACTACCAGAATACTCCAAATCACCACCCACCTCATCACAACCCTGCTTGGCAGCCTAGAATTTTGCCGAGAACTACCCAGCAACAACCGCTCATGCTACTTAGCCAAAATACTGAACCTTCAAAGCCCAAGTTGGAGGAACTTATACAACAATTAATGAAGAAACAAGAGCACATGAATTCCAAGATTGAGCAGTTGGCCACTCAAAACAAACTGTTACAAAATAAGATAGCCTTGCAAGCAAATGTTGCAGCCTCACGACTCCACACTTTGCCACAGGATAGCCGAAACCGAACCCTAGGGAACAAGTTCAAGTTGTTACATTAAGATGAGGAAAAAACTTACCACCAAGACAATCTGCTGCAGATTCAGACCAAATAGAGAAACCAAAAGACCAAAATATCCAAGATCCAATGGAGAAGGAGGAACAAGCTAAACCTGTAATGAAAAATCAAACCCCAACCCAAAAGGATCAATCAACTGATTACCATCTACCCTGCATAAAGTCATATCTTTCCCTCAAAGGATGCATAAAGCACAAGAGGAACAATAATTTGGCAGATTCATAGAAATATTGAAGAAATTGAAAATTAGTATACCTTTTGTTAAAGCAACCCAATAGATGCCCTCTTATGCAAAATTCTTAAAAGATATTTTGTCTAGAAAGAGAAGAATAGATATTAAAGAGACTGACTGAGAATGCTAGTGCAGTGATCCTAAACAAATTACCACTCAAATTGAAGGATCAAGACAACTTTTTTATTTCTTGTGAGATTGGACACCTACAAATAAGAAAGGTACTTTATTATCTAGGAGCTAGTGTGAGTGTCATATCTTCCTATATGTATGATCGACTCAATGCTGGAGAATCTAAACCTACAAATATGATACTTCAATAAGCTGACAGATCAGCAAAACATCCTAGGGGAATCCTTGGAGAATTGTCTATTCGAGTTGGAAAGTTCTTTATCCCGGTTGATTTTGTAGTCCTGGACATGCCCGAAGACTCAAACACCCCCATAATCCTCGGAAGACCCTTCCTTACCACAACTAGAGCTATCATTGATGTAAGGAGTGACACACTAACTTTTCGGGTGGGGGAGGATAAGATAGAATTCAACCTAGCCAAGACAATGAAAAAACTACCTGGAGATTTGTTCTATGAAGATTATGATATTATTGAAGAGGTCATACAGAAGTATCTGTAGTAGCCTTCGTAAAATAGTATGAACAAGACCTAGAAGACAATAAAAACAACTGAACAATATGAAGATGCAATTGATCAACAAGCGCTATCAGATTTAGAAAATTTAGGAACATGATATGAAGAAAAATCAATCAAGCCCGACGGAATCACTTATCACAACCCTGCTGAGTCAATCATATGAAATACTGAATGACCCTCTTGAAACCAAGTCACCACCAAATCTCGAACTAAAGCCTCTTCCACCTACATTGAAGTATGAGTTCCTTGTACCAGACTCCACTTACCCTGTGATCGTTATCACAACTTTATCTTAAGATCAACTTGGGCAGCTGCTACAAGTGATAAGAGCTCATCGTAATGCCATTGGCTACTCAATCGATGACATGAAGGGAATCAGTTCATCACAGTGCATACACAGGATCCCATGGAAGATGATCACAACCCCACAATTGAGGCGCAAAGAAGGCTGAATCCGAACCTAAAGGATGTTGTTAAGAAGGAAGTTTTGAAACTGTTGAATGCAGGACTTATCTACTCTATCTTCGATAGCAAATGGGTGATCCCAATACAGGTAGTAACAAAAAAGGGAGGCACAACCATCATCGAGAACGAGAAAGGAGAACTCATTCCTAGCTGCGTCACCATCAGATGGAGAATGTGTGTTGATTATCGAAAACTGAACAAGGAGACAAGGAAGGACCACTTCCCCTTACCATTCATTGATCACATGCTTGAGCGCTTGGCTAGACACAACTATTTTTGTTACCTAGATGGATATTTAGGTTTCTTGCAAATTCTCATACACCCTGCTGATCAAGAGAAAACGACCTTCACATGCTCATACAGAACCTATGCATATAGAGGAATTGTCGTTTAGTTTATGAAACGTACCAACCAATTTTCAAAGGTGCATGATGTCCATTTTCTCATAATTCATTGAATATATGATGGAAGTTTTCATGGATGACTTTTCAGTATACGGGTCATCATTTTCTACAAAATCTGAAGAGAGTTCTATAAAAGTGTGAAGAGGTGAACCTGGTGCTGAATTTTGAGACATGCCACTTTATGGTAACTCAAGGAGTTGTACTCGAGCATATAGTTTCTGAGAAAGGTATTGAACTAGACAAAGCCAAAATCAAAGTTTTTGAGAAGTTGCCACTAACAATCAATGTGAAAGAAATAAGAAGTTCCCTAGGTTATGCGGGCTTCTATCAAAGATTTATAAAGATTTTTCAAAAATAACTAAACAATTGACAGAGATGTCGAATTTCACTTCTATAGACATTGTTTGGAACCATTCAACAAGATCAACGAAGCCCTTATCTCAGCTCCTATTCTGTAGTCACCCGACTGGAGTCTACCTTTAGAAATCATGTGCGACGCCAACGTCATGCCGTAGGAGTTGTCCTTGGACAAAAGAAAGACAAAGGCAACACTGTCATCTATTAAGCCAATCAAATTTTGGATCCTACACAGCGAAATTACACCACAACTGAAAAGGAGATGTTAGTAGTAGTTTACGCAATTGACAAGTTTGGACAGTATCTGGTGGGATCAAAAGTAGTTGTTTACACAGATCATGCGGTTGTGAAACACTTAATGCCGAAGAAAGACGCCAAACCCCGACTAATAAGATGTGTTTTGCTAATGCAGGAATTCCACTTGGAGATTAAAGATAAAATGGGAGCTGAGAACCTTGTCACAGATCATCTATCGAGACTAATCAAAACCCTTGAAGACTACTCAATGCCAATTAATGAGAACTTCCCTGATGATTCACTTCTCGTAGTTTTCAATACAAAGCCGTCATGGTATGCTGACATAGAAAATTTCGTAGTGCATCAACAAGCATTCGGAAGGATTACATTTCGCTAGAAATATCTTATCAGAGGAAACAGAAGTTGTTCAATGAACTTAAACACTACTATTGGGACGATCCTATGCTTTTCAAGAGTTGTTCTGGCCGATAGTTCAGGAGATGTGTACCAAAGTCAGAAGGTTACAGGATAATAAGGAGTGTCACATCTCCGCAAATGGAGGCCACGATGGAGTCCAGAGAATGGACACAAAAATATTACAAGCTGATTACTGGCCAACTATATTTAAAGATGTGAATACCTATGTGCGATAGTGTGATCACTGTCAAAGTACTGAAAATATTTAAAGAAGGAATGAGATGCCAAAGACTGGTATCCTTGAAGTCAATTTTTTTGACGTTTGGGGAATAGATTACATGAGACCATTCCCAACTCTAGAAGATTCAAGTATATACTTGTGGCTATTGACTGTGTGTCAAAGTGTATTGAAGCCCGATCATGCATTGTGATGTTGCCTCTTTCCAAAAACTCTATGGAAAAGTCATATTCCCATGCTTTGGTATTCCTAAGACAGTTATCAGTGACGGAGGAAGACACTTCGCTGAAAGACAGTTAGAAAACATGCTTTGTAGATATGGGATCTATCACAAGGTTGCAACCACTTACCACCCACAGACGAGCGGCCAAATGGAAGTGTGAAACCGACATATTAAGACCATACTAGGGAAGTTTCAAAATCAAGGAAAGATTGGCCGTCAAAGCTAGATGAGGCCTTATGGGCATGCCGAACATCCTTAAAGAAAACTTTTTGAGTCACTCCTTACTAGCTAGTAAATGGAAAATCATGTCATCTTCATGTCGAGATGGAGTATAAAATATACTGAGCTGTGACAACTAAACTTGGACATGAAGATGACTGGAGACAATCGCAAACTGTAATTTGCAGAATTAGAAGAACTACGACTCCAAGCCTATGAAAATGCTAAGAACTACAAAGAAAGAACTAAGGCTTGGCATGTCAGCGTATTATGAACAAGTGTATTCAAGTAGGAGGAAAGGTCCTTCTCTTCAACTCAAGACTGAAAGTCTTTCTCGGAGAACTCAAGTCTCGATGGACCGGCCCCTATACATTTCACAGGGTACTCGATCACGGGGCAGTAGAGTTAATATCAAAGAAAGGGCATGCTTTCAAGGTGAACGGTCATCGACTTAAGACATATCAACAAGGGATAAGACCACTTGAAAAGAAAACCATCACATTCGAATCAGCAACAACGTTATGAAAGTACGAGAATGTCTAATCAAGGATATTAAACAATGACGTTTACTAGGAGGCAACCCAGACTAACAACTAACAAATTCTTTGCTTTTTGTTTGTGTAATTCACAATATGCCAAATTTGATGAGGCTATAATCATAGTATTGTAGGGTTGTGAATAACAGGAACCACTCCTACATTGGGCGGGAGTTTCTAATTTTCTCGCTGATAAGAGTGATAAATGCATACCTATGGTTAGCTTGAGTCACTTGTTTCATAGCATTATCACATGATTCAACTCATATTTTATATCAATTCCTCGAAGAATTACTATCTACTCAAAGTCGGATGATTCTTGCAGGATTTCGAAGGGTTGGAGAGCTCAACCGACTTCAAAACGAGTTTAGAAGGTTTAGAAGGAGATTCAACCAGCACCAGGTCGTAGCCATCATCTCCAAACCGTAGCCGTGAAGTGTCCAACCGTAGCCAGGCTCTGTTCAACGGCTTA
>LTAE01009938.1:3584-14641 GCA_001647135.1 Pontederia paniculata
CCTGTCAGTATCCTCGGACGTCCACTCCACCTTCCGCTGTCCGTCCACCTGGTCGACCCCTCTGTCCTCTTCTGACTTCGGGCGACCTCTGACAGACTTCTTCGGTCGCCCACCAATCCTGCAGTCGACCCCATTTCAGCCTCCTCGGCTCCATCAGCTGACAGACTCCTGGGCGCCCGCTTGTCTTCACTACAAGCCTTCGGATGTCCTCTGTCTTCGCCTGTTGTCCTCTAGTCGCCCGCTCTCAACCTGCGGTCGACCATTTCTTCCACTGCCCTCTGCTCCGGGTGTCCACTGTCTCCACCTGAGCCCTCTGGACGTCCGCTCTTCAGCCTGGCAGTCTTTCGGTCGTCCACTGTCTCCTCCAGAGCCCTCCGGACGACCGCTCCCCAACTTTGTATAGGAAGTTGTGTTGTTCGGGTCGCCCATTCATCAATCATCGGGCGACCTCCTCCTTTCAGCCTTTTCCTCCGGCCGTCCTCTCTTCATATCTGATCGATCGGTCTTCCTCTGACGCCCACTGTCCTTCATTACCAGTCGTCCTGTTATATCTCCGGTCGACCGTCTGTACCTCCTCCATATACACTCCACTCTAATACTAGTCGACCAGTATCAGAGGAGGAGTTCATGTGAGCAGCAGTGAAGCACAAACGGTCGACCAAATGCACACATATAGTTCTTCATGATATATATATTACGTGTGCAGTGGTCGTCCATTCCTTCAGCTCAGGTCGACCACTGTACTGAACTTGACTATGTCTTGTTACAGAAATCAGCTCAAACAAGTTCATCAATACAAATTGAGTTCACTTACAAATTTGTGATCATTCAAAACATTCTCAGGATCCTAGATTCAACAATTCAGGATTTGGAATTTCAGGATTCGCAATACTGGGAGATAGGTCAATGTTACTAGGAGTAGTGAATTCATTTAAAGGCCTATTATCCGCAGCATTAATGATGTTTTGGTCTGCCACTAGATCCGGATTGAGTGTTTCTTTGTTGTCGCCTTCTTTGCCTAATGGTCCTTTCAATCTCAATAGTTATTTAGGTCTAAGAGTTTTGTGCATGAAACAATCAATAGATCAGTAAAGAAAAAGAAAAATAAATAAAAATAAAAATGATTATATAAAAAATGGTTGTGAAAAGTCTAGTTTAATTGAGAGATCCTAAAATTAGTTGGACACCAGTCCCCGACAACAGTGCCAAAAACTTGATGCGCGTCGTGCAACCGGTCAGGTTGTAACAGAAAATATCCGACTGTGACACATGTTGTGACAACTCTAATGACTCCTGATAGTACACTACAAAGGCAAGTTTTAAAATTTATAAATCACCAAATTACACAACTACTACTTCCGCAAGTTCATGCGTAGTTGTAGTACTTTGGGGTCAATCCACAGACTGGTCAACTAGGTTTCCAAGAAGATTCTTAACTCAACTACACTAGCCAAAGGAGAAAATATTTTTGATGGGGTTTGCTTTGGTTTTATAAATACGAGAAAGTAAACAGAGGAAATATAAATGATAAAAATATTTCCAAGGCAAAGTTCCATCCCAGGCTCGTTTGCAGTTGTCAAACATTGAAAATATATGAATCGATTCTATAAGGAGTTCAAAGAACAAAACCATGCAGCATTCCACTGCTCATTGATCCAATCCTAGAACTCACTGAAGTCTTAGATTAATTGAGAAAGCTAACTAGGGGAAAGATCCACTATCGTCATAGGAACATCCCTTGAAATCCTTTAAAAATAATATGCTCGAATCAATTTGTTAAGTTGTCACAACCCATTGTCACAAGTCGGCATGTTTCTCCTGTTATGCTAGATTCCTCTACATGCAACCCTAGATAATCCCGCGAAGGCTTGGTTCAGGTGAGGATGTACATACAAGGATTTAGGTTGGTGCCAAAATCAACATATGGATCATCACAATCAATCATCACTAGCGAAAACTCCTCGTCGTGACAGGTTCCCCAGTTACACGACCTTGGGCGATCGGTCAAAGATAATCCCAATTAAAGAGTTGCTACCGAGACTATTGATAGCGATTAATCATTCCCAAAAATGCACACCAATTGGCCATCTTGGTGTGAGACATATAAGATAGGAATTAATCACACCCGTCCGTCAAATGCTAGTTGTTCTTCGACAGCCGTGACAGATTCCTCGATCACATGACCCTGGACGATTCGATCAGGGCTTGATCCAGTTGTAGAAGAACAACTGTATACTTAGAGATATGACTATCTCAAGGATTTTCCGATTTTCAACAGTTGTGATAGATTCCTCAGTTACACAACCTCGAGTTTGACCCGAATGAAGAGAATTAGTAAATCAATGGAAATTCAAGAAAGTGTCGTTACTCAATAGTTGTGACAGATTCCTCGGTTACACAACCTCGGGTCATCCTGGCCAAGGCTTGACCCGAATGAAGAGAAACAAGTTAGATAAAAACACAGAATATCAAAGATATGCATCAAAATCGACAGAGGATAAAGTTAGTCAACTCCCATTGAACTAGCTTGAGAAAGTTCAAGCATTCCACAGGTAATTCTTTCTCGATTAAATCAGAATGCTAAATCGATTTGTAGGTTCATCACAACCTCATCACAAGTGTCGTCACATGCGGGGTTGTGACATGCGACGGTTTTCCGGTTGCGATAGATGCACAACTACGAGCGATCCTTTCTAGGCTTGTCTTGTCTACGAAACCTACACTTGAGAGGATGATCATGCGAACAAAACAATCACCTTAAATCATTCAGAAGCATTAAAAACATGGAAGTAAAAACAAAACTTGCAATCTATTTAAAAGACTAGAAATGATTCATTGATGAGAAAGTATGACAACTACAAAGTCTGTCTAGGACTTCATAGAGCCCAGAAATAAACTAAACTAACCCCTAAGTTGTTGATTCAAAGGTTACACCCCATGTATTTTGATAATAGCGAAATTATATGATTAAAGTCATTTGATCAAGTATTAAGTTGTGCAACTTATAGGATGAAAAATAAATGAAAAAGGAGCGTTCAAAAACAAAACAGTCGACCGTTCCAGGGCAGCGATCGACCAATATGAAAACAACAACAACTGCTTCAAAAGGTCGATACAACAGTCGACCAGTCCACTAAAGCGGTCGACCACTCCGGACCACTCTAGACGAGAACGATCGATCGCTCTAGGACATCGATCGACCTATTTGCTGCCAATGGATAGTTTTTCGTCAGAGCGGTCCAACAGTCCGCCAAAGCGGTCGGGCGCTCCGAAAGACAGTGTTGATGTTTGTTTCTAGAGGAGAAGCGGTCGACCTGCTCCAAGACAGCGGTCGACCGGTACACTGCCAACAACTAGTTTTTTGTCAGAGCAGTCGACCGATAGCGAGCAGAATAGTCTAAGAGCTATATTTCTTATATCCAATCAAAAGGGAAAAGATGGATAACGGCCATATTGAAGGCATAAGGCGATATAAGAACATTTAGGAGGTTGCAACAGTAACTATGCTGAATTTCATCTTGCATACTTCCAAGATCATCCAAAGAGCACTTACAGCCTAAATTTGCAGATTTCTTCTCCTTCTCTCTTGTTCATAAAGTGAGGTCATATTGTAAGAGGGATTGTGTGAGAAGTCTTTCTTGTAATCTTGAGAGACAGCTCATTGTGAAAAGAGGTGTGGTCTTGCCTCTTGAGCGGAGAAAAGACTAGTGTTGTAAAAGGATTCTTCTCCCTATTTGGAAAGAAGAGTTGATAGTGAAACTCCGAGGTTCTCAAGGCGTGAGAAGTCGAAGCAGGGACGTAGGCCAAGGAGTTGGGCCGAACCATGTCAACAAATATTCTTCTCGTGTTTGCATTTCCTTTCTCTCATTTTTATTATCAATTTCTTAGTGATAATCTACTTTGGTTTAATTGTTGCAAAAAATATTTTACACCAATTAATTCCCCCCTCCTTCACCAAGTGATCCTACAATTAGTATCAGAGCAAGGTTGCTCTCTCTTCAAGATTTAACAATCTTTAGAGTAATGGTATCAAATGCTTTCTCTCTTGGCGAGGGTCAATCGACCATTCGTCCACCCGCATTTAGTGCATCAAACTTTGCATATTCGAAAATTAGGATGCAAGCTTATGTTTGTTGCATTGATATTGATATTTGAGATGTTGCTGAAAATGGTTTTACTACTTGAACATACAATCCTTTAGAACACACCAATGGTGAAAGACTTTTAGTTAAATTAGATTGGAAAGGAAAAAAATTCTTATATTGTGCTCTTGATGCTACAGAACTTAATAGTCTCTATTTGTAAAACATCTCATAAAATTTGGAAAAAAATTAATTGTAACTCATGAAAGAACGAATAAAGTTAAAGAGTCTAGATTAAATATTTTGAATCATCAATATTACTCTTTTAAATAAAAAAAAGATGAATCTATAAATGAGATGGTTGTTAGATTTAATGATATTGTGAATGGTTTAGCCTCCTTAGGCAAAGCAAAAACTAACTCTCAAAAGGTGAAAAAGTTCCTTAGATCTCTCTCCAAAATGGTATACCAAGAGAACGGTAATTGAAGAGAAGGCCTTAAACAAGCCTGAGCTTGATGACCTCATAGGCTTTCTCTTAACCTATGAGATAGGGGTCAAGTAAGAACGAGAAGAATCAAGCATGAGCAAGAAGAACCTTGTCTTAAAAGAAAATGATGATAGTGATGAGACAAGCGATGATGAAGATTTTGATGAGAAGAAGCTTACTTTCTATGCAAAGAAACTTGACAAGTATCTCAAATTCTCAAGACAAAAGTAGAAGAATGATCCACCAAGGAGAAGATCTTCAAACAAGAATCAAGTCACATGCTTTGAGTGCAAGAAGATTGGACATTACAAAAATGAATATCCAAACATTGGAAAAAAGTCAAAAGATGGAGAATCCTCTAAGAAGAAAAAGAAAGCTCTTCAAGCCACTTGGGATGAGAGTGAGGATGACGGAAGTCAATCATCAAACTCCTCTAGTGATGATGAATCTTTTGATATACATGAGGAATTTAGAAATATAATTAGAAAATATTATTCACTTAAAAAAAAACATGAAAGTTTAAAAAGGAAATATGACGATGTTAAAAATGCGCATAGAACCTCTTTTGTCGAACGTAAAAATTGTAAAGTTTTGGAAGATGAAAATACAAGTTATGAATTTTTGGTTGAAAGTTTGAAAGGTGAAAATGATGCTTTAAAAGGTTCTTTTGAAAAACAAGAAGTTGTGATTGATTCTTTGAAAAAGGAAGTTGCAAATTTAAAAGAGTAATTAACCAAGTTTTTAAATGGAGAAAAAGTGTTAGATGATATGCTTGCTAGTCAAAGAAAATCTTTAAATAAATATGAATTTCGATATAGTGCTTTTGATTCAAAGACAAATAAGAGAATACTTTTTGTAAAAGCATCACACTCTCATACTTCTCATTCCTATGTTACTTGTTTTCATTGTGGTTATGATGGTCACTATTCTTATGAATGCAATGTTAAAAAAAGGCGAAATGTAGGTATGAAGAAGATTTAGGTTTCAAAAAGAACCCCAACTAACCAAAGTGAACCGTAATTTGTTTGGGTACCAAAGAAGTGAAAGTCTTGAAATTCTCTTTTGTAAGGTACCACAAAAACAAGAAAGAACAATGACAAATGGTACCTAGATAGTGGATGCTCAAGACACATGACGGGAGATCAAAACAATTTCATTACATTGGAAAGGAAGAACTTTGGAATCATTACCTTTGGGAATAATGCAAAAGAAAAGGTCATTGGCATAAGTTATGTTGATAAGTGTGACAAAGTTTATCTTAAAAATATTTGATTGGTTGATAGTCTTAAACATAATTTGATTAGCATTAGTTAATTGTGTGATAAAAAATTCTTAGTCAAATTTGAAAAGGATAAATGTTTAATATTGGATGAATTTTAACAACTACTATATGTTGGCTTTCGTCACAATAATATTTATCAAATTGATTTTGAAGACTTGGAAAATGAAAATTGTCTTAGTGCTTTGGATGATGATACTAATCTTTGGCATAGACGGTTGGGACATATAAATTTAAAACTACTTTACAAAATTTTCAAAAATGAATTAGTAAGAGGACTACCTAAAGTTAAATTTGAGAGAAATATTGTTTGTGATTCGTGTCTTAAGGGGAAACAAACTAAATCCTCATTTAACTCAGAAGACATAATTAGTACAAATAGACCTTTGGAATTATTGCATCTTGATTTATTTGGACCCATTGATATTTTGAGTCTAGGAGGCAAAAGATAGTATTTGTAATAGTTGATGATTTTTCCCGATTTACTTGGACACTATTTCTTACTCAAAATAATGAAGCTCCTAATATGTTCTCTAAATTTATAAAAAAATAACTCAAAATGAGTTTGAAGTGGAAGTAAAAAAAATTAGGAGTGATCATGGAGGAGAATTTGAAAATTATAAATTTGAAGAATTTTGTGAGGAAAATGATATTTTTCATAACTTTTCAACATCTATGACACATTAACAAAATAGAGTTGTAGAAAGGAAGAATAGGACACTTCAAGAAATGGCTAGAAATATTTTGAATGAAAGTAATTTGTCTAAGTACTTTTGGGCAGAGGTCGTGAACAATTCTTGTTATGTTTTAAATAGAATATTACTTAGGCCTCTTGTAAAGAAAATATGTTTTAAATTTTTTTATAAAAAGAAGCATAATATTTCATATTTTAAAGTATTTGGATGAAAATATTTTATTTTTAATAATAAATATAAGTTAGGTAAGTATGATGTAAAGTGTGATGATGCTATTTTTTCTTGGTTACTCCAAGACTACTAAGACATATAGAGTTTATAACAAATGAACACTTGTTGTGAAAGAATCAATGAATGTTAGATTTAATGAAACTAATGATTTTTTGATGAGAAAGAAAATATATCTAGATGAGGATAATCAAGAGGTGATGGAGATTCAACCACAAACGGGAAAGATGAGAATTGAAGAAGATGTGCAAGAAGCCACAAATAAGGAGTCATCAAACGAAAAAGTCATTGATGAACAACAAATTGAGGCTCAACAAGTGGTACCAAAAAATTTGAAGCTTGTATCATCCCATCCTCTTGATCAAGTCATAGGTAATATAGATGATTGGGTAAAAATTCAAAACTCTTCAAGGAACATATCTGCTTGTTCGGCTTTTTTTTCTCAAATAGAACCAAAAGATGTTGATGAATGTTTAAATGACTCAAATTGGATAATTGCTATGCTAGAAGAACTTGAAAATTTTGTAAGGAATCAAGTTTAGAAGCTTGTAAAAAGACACAAGGACCATCCTATAATTGGTACCAAGTGGGTTTTTAGGAACAAGCTAGATGAAAATTGTGTCATTGTGAGAAATAAGGCTAGACTAGGGGCCAAGGGTTACTCACAAGTAGAAGGGATTGATTTTGATGAAACTTTTGCTCCGGTAGCTAGACTAGAGGCAATTAGAATGCTTTTAGTTTTTGCATGTTTTAAAGGTTTTAACTTTTTCAAATGGATGTTAAATCGGTATTTTTAAATGGATACATAAATGAGGAGGTGTATGTTGAACAACCTCAAGGTTTTGAAAATACCAATTTTTCGAATCATGTTATCAAGTTGTCAAAAGCACTTTATGGTCTTAAACAAGCTCCTAGAGTATGGTATTAGAGATTAAGCACTTTTTTAATGGAAAATAATTTTCAAAAAAGGAATGTTGGCACTACATTATATTTAAAGCATCAAAACAAACATATCTTAGTTGTACATATTTATGTTGATGATATTGTTTATGGTGCTACTAATGAAGAATTGTGCAAAGGGTTTGAAGCTCTTATGCAAAAGGAGTTTGAGATGAGTTTTGTAGGTGAACTTAATTTCATTCTTGGACTACAAGTGAAGCAAACAAAGGAAGATATATTTCTAAGTCAAGAAAAATATACAAAGGAAGCGATCAAGCATTTTGGCATGAATGATTGCAAACCAAGTTCAACACTAATGAGCACAACAATAAAATTGGATATGGATGAGAATGACAAGCCAATTGATCAAAAAAGGTATAGAGGTATAATCGGTAGCCTTCTCTATTTAACAACTTCTAGACCTGATATCATGTTTAGTGTATGCTTATGTGCTAGATTTCAATCCGCACCTAAAGAGAGTCATTTAGTTGTCATTAAGCGGATTATGAGATATCTTAAGCATACATGTGGATTAGGCATATGGTATGATAAGAACTCCTCTTTTGATATTCATGCATACACCGATGCGGATTTTTCTGGATGCAAAGTAGATAGAAAAAGTACTAGTGCGATGTGCATTTTCCTTGATAGTTCACTGATTTCATGGGCTAGCAAGAAGCAAAATTCTATAGCTCTTTCTACCACCGAAGCGGAATATGTAGTTGCCGGTAATTGTTATGCACAAATTTTATGGGTTAAACAACAATTACTTGATTATGGTATAACATGCTCAATAATACCCATGAAATGTGACAATACTAGTGCAATAGAAATCACTAAAAATCCCATTCAACACTCTAGGACTGAACACATTGATTTGAGATATCATTTTATTAAGGATCATGTGAATCTTAAAAATATTTCTATTGAACATGTTTCTATGAGATTCAACTTTTTGATATCTTTATAAAATCATTGAGTGAAGAACGATTTTGTATGCTTAGAAGAGAATTAGGTATGCTTGATTTGTAATTTATATTAATTCAAATTAAGGGTGCCTTGGCTATGCAAGTGTCACTCTTTACGTGAATTGAACATTGACAATGTGTTGCACAACACATACATTTGATTTAATAGTTAAAAGTTCCATTTATGACTTGAAAATGTAGATTTTCTAAAAAAAATAAGAACAGTAGACCGATTCAGGTGAGCGGTCGACTGGTTCAAAAGAATTTTGGATTTCTCAATGAGAGCGGTCGACCGGTGTAAGTCAGCGATTTATCGGTGCGGCTAAACGTGCTTACAATTACAACAGCGATCGACCGCTAGGTAAAATGGTCGACCGCTCCGCTCGACTTAAAAGAACCCGAGAGCCCTCATTTTTCATGTTACTCTCATCCCTCTTGCTCTCACTCACTCTCTCTATTTTTTCTTCTCCCTCAGCTCAAAGTCCTTTGCCCATTTGTTTTCATCCCTGTAGATTGGAGATCACTCATCATAATCCTCACTATACCTTCTAGGGTTTATTTTTCTTTTGTTTTGTTTTAACTCCATTTTTTTGTGTTTTTATCCACTTTCGAGGGTTTAACTTCACTTTCTTTGTTTTATATCTTATCTTTCTTTCTTATGGTGAAACTTTCATCTTGAGTCTACTTTCATCATTGTGTATTAAAGACTAACTCTTGACAACCTTCTCTTGTCAAAATCGAATTTTCAAATTCCGCCAGCCAAGTGTTTGATAAAATTTTTATGTGAACTTCTCATTCTCCTTTGACTTGTTTCACATTCATCATGAGCTCAAAACGCAAAAACCCAACTTCCAAAGGTTCCACCCGTGTGCTCACAAGCAAAAAGGCCCAAGTTCGTAACCCGATTCTTGAAGAAGAATTTGATTTTTGTGCCTCGCGCAAGGTTGTATCTGGCAAACGAGTGGATTGGGAATCACTCAAAATGTCACAATTGCAGGATCTTTTTGATGGCATAGGGTGGCTTCCCCTTCTCTAGATTCATGAGGCTATCTATCTTCGCTTGGTGTGCCATTTTTATGCCAACATGTCATATTCCAACAATTGGAGCACTATCGACTCAATAGTCCTTGGATCTCTCATTGTCCTCACCTCAACTAGTTTTTTTGAGCTTCCAGGTGTACCCACTAAGGATGATACATGATTTGTTACACATGTGTGGAAATATCCTATTCGTCTTGATGAAGTTATTGATGCTATATTTGAGGGCAAGTGGATCGCTTTCCATCCAAGGGTGCACATATGCTCTTGAGTCCTCTTCTTAAAGTCGCACACTACCTCCTTGGCCACATTTTCTTTCCTCGCTCTATCATCACACTAACATTACATATCAGGATCTCTTTCATCTCTACTGCCTTTTGAACCTTGATACCCATCCTATGGGGTGACCATGATCCAAACCTTAGTTAATACTAAGGAAAAGATCCTTCCTGCTCATGGTCAAAAGACCAGTCTTTAATTTGGCCAGTTCCCTACTCGCATCTTTCGCCTTAGTGAGGTTCCTATTCATGATGATGAGGAGTTATTATAGATGAGTGCTACAGATATTATTAGGGCTGGTACACTCATTCTCAAGGGTTTGCGCTATTGTGATGATGAGTGGAGGTATGTTGGAAAAGGGAGAAATGCCGCACAGGATTCTGATTCAGAGGAGGAGCCCGATGATGTCCCCCAGCTGAGCAGCCGATGGACATTGATCAGGCTAAAAACATCTTTGCCTCTCTTCCAGGATTTACACATGCTGATTATGATAGCTTGGTAGTTAGGATGGATGTCTTGGAGCTTCGATAGTAGCGGATCGAGTGTCGAGTTCAGTCTTCTCAAGAGTACTTGTTTGCTTATCTACACTCGATAGGACTTGACACCTCTCCTTATGAGGATGATGCAAGAGCACCAGACACTTAGAATTGTTTTTTATGATGTCAAAAGGGGGAGAATGTGTAATGTGTTTAGGATTTGCTTTTGGTTGGTTACTTTAGGCTTTGGCTAGTTCCAAGCCATCAATATGTACACTTTGGATGTTTGGATTGTGATAGTGACTATGCTATATTGTTATCATGCACTTTGGATTATTATCTTGCTCATATGATGTTGGATTATGCTCTTTGGATTATCACCTTAATCATACTCTTGTTATTATGTTATGTATTTGATATTTAAATTATTTTGAATATGACTTACCTATGGTGAGAAGTGTATTGTCTCCATATTCTTTAAAGATACTTTTCTCCCTTAATTATGATTGTTAATGAAATTTGAACTCTATTTATACATATATTTAAGAGGAGCAAAAATTAAGGGGGGGGGGGGGGGTTTTTTAAA
>LTAE01009939.1:6717-17667 GCA_001647135.1 Pontederia paniculata
ATATATATATATATATATATATATATATAGTTTTAGGATTATGAGATGGAAAAGTGTTTGACATAATTCTTTGGGTAAAATGAAGTTATACACCAAAACCATTGGCTTGTACTTAATTGATTTCTCTTTGCCCAAATAATTTGTTAGAAAAAGATGTTTGATGCAGGCATATACATTACAGACATTGATTCTGAAGTTGAAGCTATTAGCATCCTCATTCTTTAATAATGTTGTGCACACTGACATGTTCATGTTACTTCATCTAGGTAACAGTTTGATTATTTCAACTTTTTGGTGTCATGAAAAGCTAAAACATGCAAAATTATGTGTGCAAAACTAGTCCCTTCTTGAAGAGTAGCACTTGGGTAAATATATGCAAAATGTGTAGTCACTCGTGCACAACGACAATATATTTTCTACCCGTTTATAATATACTAAATGCACATATATTTAGGACATTGAACATAATGGGTGCAAAATATTAAACTTAATGAGATCCCGTATCATATATTGATCTTTCTAGTTACCGAATTAATTCAACAACTGCACGTAGCAACAAAACTTGTTATCTGACTTATATAAGAGACAATGATTGAGTTAATTGGATAATTTCAAAAATATTATTGATCTAAAAAACATTTTATAATAAATTACTTATTAAGATAGATTAAAAAATAATAATTCTGATGACCAAATAACTCAACGTGCTTCATAATAAGAAAAAATGATAATGCTTAATTTAGAAGTTGTATTCAAGTTTAAAGAAATGATTTAATAGAATTAAAAATATTTACATGATAATATTTTTTTACCTCATACTAAATATAAAGAATATATTTTAATTATTTTAATATACATCTAAATATGAGAAAAAAATACAAGAACTTTAAAGAAATTATTTGTAGGAATTTTTTTTTTGAAATAAAGATCCATGCAATCTAATATTTAACTATTTTATTAAATAATAAGAAAACTATAAGTACATATAATCAATCATATATGTAAACTTCCAATGGGGTCAATTTGAAATCATATACCTAAAACTTTAAGACTATCTTTTTTTTTACTTTCTTTGATGTATTATGTGCTTAATTAAGTTTTTCAATGTGAAAAAATGAAAAAAAAGATATTAATTAGTATTTGATGTTGTCCTAGTAATCTATTTATTACATATAACTAAAACATGATACAAGCATGTAACTAATTAAAGAAATGTGCTATATCCTCCTAATTTTCTTTTAAAGAAATTCTTCTAGCACCTCACGATGACATAGATGGTAATTTCATCAAATGCAGGGATACTTTTATGAATGGATCGGATCAAATTGAGAAATAAAAAGATTTGTACAAGTTATGTCACCACTTTGTGAAGAATCGTTAGATATGAATATGTCAAATATTGACGACTTGATTGAAATAATCTCTCTTCATTTTTTTTTTAACTATGTGAGTATTAGAAAAATTTTTAAAAGAATATTTTAGGAGGATTTAGATTTTTTTTTTAGTTAAATTCTGAATGTCCCGAAATAGCACACTTTGAAGCTAAACATGATAAGGAGTTCAAAGAGCACCATCATGCACACAAAAGAAAAATAAGTCACTCTCACTTGATTTGACAGTGGGATATCCGACTGTTCGGGGTTGATATGAACAAGATGTTCATCAAAGTGTTCGTGGCAGTTGATTGGATGCTTAAGCTTTAGTTCCTTTTTATATATATTAGATCCTTGTCAAAATCGGTTGTTCTTATTTAATTTGCATCATCGTCCACTAATTATTTGGACATATTTAATTGATCTTTCACATGAGGCCAAGAAATGTCCCCACTCACACGTTTGCGAGATAGGGTGTGAACATTCTGATGATACTCCAAGAAAAGTATTTTATTTGTAAGTGGATGAATAATCAAATGCCAACTTGGAAAATTTTTATTTCATGCATATCATATCATATAGATAATATCCAATGTGTGAAATTAATCATCAAGCACTAACTGGGAATCAAGTGTGATATTAATTAGTCTCATATATTGGACTAGATAAAATACTACAACTAGCAAATATGTACATTTCCAACATGTTAATGGTGTGCTAAGTCCTATGTACTCTATGGGTTTCAATTTCGATTTTAATTAGTAAGGTTAAATAGCATAAGCATAATCCATTCAAAGAGCCCAAAGAAAGATTTGCTTGAGATGCTATTAGCTTTATATTGAAAAGGCAAAAGAGTCACACTATGACTAGTGGTGGAGGCCATGCCGGCCAGTTGTTGTGTCCGGGCTCGGCCGAGTCAAGTTCTGGTGGCTCGGGCACAACCCGCTCAAACATGGCCTTTTCAAAAATTATAATTTTTAATTATATTTTCTTAAATTTGGCCTCCCAAAATATATACTATAGTAATAAATAATAATAGTATAAATATTTAGACTTATATACTTGACTACTCATATGTTAATAATGTTATATTAATATATTATTATTATATTACATTATATAATATCATTACACTTATAAAATTGATAAAATAATAATTAAAAATTGTAAATAAAAAAACTGGAAAAATGAAAGAAAATATGGCGGCAGCTTAGCCCGGCCAGCACGACTGAGTCTGTGCTAGGCCAAGCTTTGCCATCGAGGAGAAGTTTTTATGTAGCACGACATAGCATGAGCACACACGAAGGTCCACCTCTAATTATGACCGAGGGACTCACAATCATAGTGATCCATAGAGATTAAAGGGTGATTTTTTTTTCACTGTACAATCCTCATAAGCTCATTGAAGACTAGCTCAGTTCGAAACGACGACACTAGTCTGATCTCCGCTTACCAGGTTCGATGACTTGGACCAACCAACTATTGATTTAATTACTCAACAAATTAACTTATGGAAACTTGAAATTTCATAAACATGTGATACTTTACAAATGATGACTCTTCATACTTTTGATGATGTTAATTCTATTTTATATGGCATTTGTTAATAGCCCTCTCAATAATCTAAGTTCCCTAATTCAATATATAACAAACAGATAACTTATAAATGAGTTGGTGATCTTCCAGCCATACTATCTCACTCATCAACTAGAGCTGACAAAGCTGGATCTGCTGGCTGCTCTATGATGGCTTCTTGCCCTGCCTGAACCTCACTGAGAGTTTGGCTCTCCTGCAGCTGCTTCAGAAACCTGTTTATGAGCTCAAGCAGCTGTGATGCCTTCCTCTTGCCTCTGTCAGTGCCATGCTCAACCATTTCCTGCAACAGCACCATAACCTCTTTTTCGCTTGCCTCGGCCAGATACTGCTGCTGGTGCTCGCCATTGCAGAGGTGCAACAGAACAGCTGCTGCATTTTCCTTGTTCCTGGGAGATGCACTTCTGATCAAGCTTATCAGGACTGGCAATGCCTGAGATGCAGTAATTGATGCCCTCCCTTCAGGGTGACTTGAGAGCATTGCAAGGATTGCAAGTGCCTCATCAATCATTGCCCCATCTGGATCCGTCAATATGTGCATTAGTACAGGGATCACTCCAGCTCTGACCGCCCTTCCCTTGTTACCCTGGTATATGCACAGGTTGAAAAGTGCTGTTGCAGCATCTTTCTTTCCCCTTTGACTACCCTCACGAAGTAACATCGCAAGAGGTGGAA
Source organism: Pontederia paniculata (assembly GCA_001647135.1). NCBI lineage: Eukaryota > Viridiplantae > Streptophyta > Magnoliopsida > Commelinales > Pontederiaceae > Pontederia > Pontederia paniculata. Next base: position 10,359 of record LTAE01009939.1, read on the forward strand.
TTGCCCCTGACTCGCCAATTGTGACTTTATTTCTGTCCACCACAGAAAGACTGAAGAGAGAGGCTGCTGCATTCTCCCGGGCTTCCATGCTGCCCCTCTTCAGTACATGCACTATGCCTGGCACAGCTTCTGCTGCCATTATCCGACCTTTATTCTCCTCATAAATGGATAGGTTCAGAAGGGCAGTGACAGCATGTTCCTGTGTGCGCACATCAATTGTGGATAACAATCTGACAAGCACAGGTATGACACCAGCTTCAGCTATGCAGGCTCTGTTCTCGGCATCGCGCTTGGCAAGAAGACGGACTTCTCCTGCAGCTGACCGTTGGTCCTCAATGCTTGATGATTGTAGCTTGTGAAGAAGATCAATAACTTTACTGTGTTCACCCGCAGAACAGATTATGGGTTCCTTACTATGTCGAGCATGGCGCTTGGGAGGCTCCATACCATTCACCTCACACCATTGTGCTATAAGGCTGCGAAGGACATAGTTAGGGGTCAATGATTTGTTGGACAATCTCTGTTGCGTTTTTGGGCATGTCTCATGCCCTGCCTCCAGCCATTTCTCAATGAAAACTCGTTCATAAGTCTGTAAAACAGAAATTTCGAAATAAATGGAATGTTCAATTCAACTGAATAGTGTCGTCTCAGAAAAAAAGAAAAAGAAATATCAATTCATAGACCTGCCCTGTGGACACAATAACTGGATCTCCCATTAGCTCCAGGGATATAGGACATCGGAAGTCGGCAGGGATTACTGGCATTTTAGATGTTTCATCAGAAGGAAGAATCTTGGAATTTGTTGGATTGCCCATTTCAATGTTTTGAGTCTGCATAAAATCCTTGATCCTCTTGAGTAGTATCGACATCTTTTCAATGATCTCTCCTGGATCTCCGCAAGCCAGGACCATCTCGTGCAAAGCAAGTGATTCTTGTTTGAGATCTGATATTGTCATCAGCTGTAACTTTTCTGCCAAATCTCTCAGAATAGAAGGCTCTACTTTCATATCAGCACTAAAATCATAAATGGATAAAAGATTATTATAAAGCTCGGCATCAGGAGCATCAACTCGTTCTTTGGCTCTTTTGAACTGAGCATGCACAAGTTCGACCTGTGAAAGATGTTGCCACTGTTAAGCTTGCAGCAGAATATAAGGATCATATTTAGTCATGCATGCTACATAACTTTTTAGTAGAAGAAGCTCCTATTAATGGTTCACCTGTTCCCTAATTTCATCTGATATCTCAAGCTCGTCGAAGTCAAGTTCACCCAAAATTTGAGCTAGTTGAGCTGTTACATCATGGAAGTTTTCCATTATTTTGTCCCTCTCCAGAACCTGCAGGCAGACATCCTGAAATTAGTAATCATGGATCCCTGAAAAATCAACCAGTTGTCATTCAACAAAAAATAGTGTGTGATAACCAAGCCACAAAAAATGAGCAAGTTGATAAATGCTCCTGTACTGTTGTGCAGGGTATACCAGGTTTGAAGCTGACATTAACTTTTCTTTCTTGGCTCCTGGTTAACAACATAGACCTCTATTTCCTTCCATGTAATTGTTTTTGAATCGAAGGTACAGCTAAAATTATTACTTATTGATGATTTGCTTATCATCTGTGCCTGCCTTATTATAAAAAATTCTGATTGGCATATTTTCATATTGAGAACATCTAATCTAGATGATATTTGGAATTTTGATTGATACAATCAATCATGGAACATATATGTATTATTTAGATTATGCGTGATTCGACTTTCATGTGCGAATTTTTGGGGTTGGGATTTGAGGACAATATGCATATGGGCTTCAATCTTCACATTCATCCTGGAAGATGTAACCAGTTCTCACTGATTGGACCTTCATATGAATTGAGTGCAAAATATGTTAGAAACTGAAAATTTCAGAAGATCAATTCCCATCAATAACTACTCCAATACAAAAAGAGATCTCTTTGTGGTTGCCTTAGGATGAACTCTGAACCACAACTAAAAAGACAACCCTGTGCCGCATCTTCCAACATATAGGTAACAAACGACTGTATATTATCGAATATAGTGAATAAAGGATCAGAGCAAACGTTGGCCTCAAGCTTTTGTATGTTCACGAATCAAGTTTCCGTTTCCAATTCGTGAAACAAAAAAATTGCATTTCCAAATCTGAAATACTAATCTGCAAGCAAAATTTAAGCTTCTATTCAGCTTCCTGATCTCCATTTCATCCAAATACAAACTTCACGCCCAAATCCCTTGTAATTTTGTTTCAGAAGAATGCAAAAAAAAAAGGTCGCTTGAGAAGAACCCAAATGAATCCTAAATCATAGCTACATCCACAAAGATGATAGGTGGATAATCTTATCTGTGGTAACACTTCGCAAGAACTGCAAAGGGAAACGCTGCAGAATATAGAAAAATTAGGCTAAACATGAAAGCAAAAGAAACAGTTCCAGTTCTGCAGGAAACTAATACGAAAAAAGATTCCACATTGCAAAGAAGCAACGACGAAGCACAAGCTCAGTACCAGAAAGATCTTGCTGCCCTCGCTGCCCAGCCGGAGAAGCTGCTTGGCAGCCTCGAGCGCCCGCTCGAGCGACGCGAGGCTCTTCGCCGCGCCCTCGTCGATCGGGACCTTGCTCTCCCTGAGCTCCTCGAACATGGGTGCCAGCAGCTTGATCCGCCGCGAGAGGTTGCAAAATTGCTTCTTGTACGCGTTACGGTAGTCGGCGAAGCCGGCGACCTCCGCCACCGCTTCCGACAGCCTCTCTATTAAGACCTTCGCTTCCACCACCTCCTCCGGCGGTGCTTCCTCCGCCACCTTCTCTGTCTCCATCGAAAGATCCAAAAAGAACTATAGAAGACTCCAAATTGAACAAGAAAAAAAAACTCGATTCAGTAACAATCTACAGATGCAAAATTCCAGACGGATTCGAGGAATTGGAAGGAAAAAATGGGGGAAAGGTGGGATTTTTATTTGTTCTCTTCGTGAAGACGACAGTGGCAGCCAGTGGTTGGTCTGCCATTACTCCGTTTCCTGGACTTTTTTTTAGAATTCTACAAATTTTAATTTTAAGCAGCGCCTAAAATTTTTGCATTAAATAGTATTTTTTTTATTAATTATGGTTACTGTTACAAATTGGCAAATGGCTACAGGTAGGGAATAAGAAACACAAAATAAATTGAAAAATCTATTGATCAGACATAAAATTTTATAGAAAAAAAAATAGTTGGTTTTTTTTTAAAATTTAGCCACCTAAATAAAATTTATGTATGGAATGTCTTTAACATATAGAAAAGTACACAATTAGCATATAAATTATATTAATGACGATTAACAACTATATGGGATATAAAAGATGGTATTAAAATATATATGTAACAAGTGATTATCGTCATTTTATAAAAATAAATTATTAAAATAATTATAATTTAATAAAAAAAGTAAGATATAAAAAATATCATCCAAAAATGATAAAGTTGTTCTAAATTAAAAAAAATATTCGAAAATGCCAGTGATCTTTTCACATTTAACTCCAGGAACAAGATATTTTTGGAGAATTGTTTTTCTCTTATAAATAGCAGCACATAAGCATTTACAAGAGAAAAGATAGATTAGTAAATTATAAACGATTATTTCCACTTATAAACAAAATACATGTCTCCAGCAAAAAGGTTCCAATTTGGTTTATTCAAAAGTTGATCAATAAAAAAAAGTATTGCTTTAAGAAAATAATTTTTTTATGTAAATTTTATTTCAGTAAAAAAATCATTAATGTGTTTGTAATCAAAATTATAATAGGCGTCATAACAATCAAAATCTTTCTTTATAACTAAAGCAATATTATATATATCGGAAGGGCTCAGGTGGTATAAAGTATAAACTTCCAAGTGTAACGTGTAAAATATAAGGGATTACGAAGCAAAAGGCATTTAAGTAGAAAATATAATGAAGTCAATTTTTTTCGTGTAAAATACATGTCTCTATCAAATTGGTCGAGTCCATGGAGAAATCTCACCATGAAATTAAGATAAAAATGAGGTGAAGTTCGTCACCTGGTCCAAGCACATTTGGGCCGATGTACTATGTGATTAATTTGCAAATAAGTACGCATTTTATTTAGTTGTAGTAAATTATTTTTAATGTAAGTTTCACATAATATGATTATTATTTTTAATATTAAGATAACTCAATAATATAACATCATTGCACATAAGATTAATTTGTCGTTATTGATTACTTTATGATTATTTGAAAAAATTAAATTATGTCACCTTAAATATATCTTTAATAAATAATTAATCATCATAATTTTCATTCAATTTAGCATTTCAATCTCTACTAAAAATATTTTACTTTCTCAATTCTCATAAATGCCCATAAACTATCAAATAATTTTTTTAATCTCATATTTCATTCAAATATATGATTAACCAACTTATCAACTCAAGTATTCATCAACAACAAATAAGAAAGTTCTAAAAGCCAAATGCTACGATAACCTAAATTGAGGATACTTTAATTATTAACTAACGGGCAACATAACTAATGGCTGATAATAATTAACAATTTCACATGTCATGTAATGAAAAGAATGATAAATATAATTGTTGAATTAATTGATAAACAGGAAAAAATAATATAAATGAACAATAAGATATAATAAAATGTCTTATAGTTATACTTTTTAAAATAATTGCAATGTTATATAACTAAAAGAAGAAAAAAATAGATATAAAGATATAACTTAACACTCAGATAAAATAAAAAAGAATTAAGAAACTTCAATTGATTGGTAATAGAAAATTTATGTGGGAAATGATGTGTGACATATTAGGAATAAAAAAGGAGAATTAATATAGAAGGATCTAAATATACTACTTTAAATATAAAGAAAGACCATTTTATTTATTATAAGTCAACTTAAATACGAAAGAAAATCGAGAATAGCCTTTTGTAGTTTTAAATAATATAAATGAAAATATCAATTCATAATTAATTAAATGTGGAAAAAAGTTGGAAAAAGATGGAAGGATCATTTGTCATATCCAAAAATATATTTTTTTATCACCAACAATTTAAGATAGGGTAATGAGTTTTTTCTTTAAAGAAGTCTTGAGTTTGAGTGATAATTTCATTTATCAAAGTCAACGTGCAATTTAAGACGATATTGAAGCAAACTCTCGAAAATTATGATGATAATAAAAAAATATTTTTAACCAACATTTGACCCATTTGATACTGAAGAGTTAAATGGAAGTTCAAGAGTAATTTATGAAAATAGTTCAGATTTTTAAAATACAATTAACAAGATATCTTTAATACGTATAAGATGACTTATTTTTTTAGTTCGAGCTATCTTAATTGTGACAATTTTCACTACCAATCACACTATTTCACGGTTCAAAATTTAGATTACTAATTGTTGAACTAACTAATGGATCATAATTAATCTAATTTGCTGACGCAGAGTTTATTATTATCATTATATAATGCAAAGGGTAAATTAATAAGTTTGCGTAACTGATTTAATTTCAAAACATATATTTTTCTTTTATCCGAATATGGAATTAGTCATCCATAAATTTATTGGGCCATGCATCTTATCTATTGGGTCGATACCTACCCGATGCGACGTACGTACACCACAATTGACCAAGACCTGAACCATTTATCGTGATACTAAGGCACTTAAGTCAATGGATGAAACGTGATCAATACTCATGGTCTATTTGGCTAAGCTTATAAATAAATTAAAACTATTTATAAATAAATTTTAAAAAATTTACATATATGATAACTAAAAAAATATATTTATAAATTATTAGATAACTACTTATAAGTTGAAAAAAAATAAGCAGAGTCCCCCTGCTTATTTTTGAAGTTGTTGACTTATTAGTTTTAACCAACTATATTACTCTTTTATCCATATTTTCTAATATTATTATTATATAACTTTTGAGAGTATATTAGTCAATATTTATTTTAACAAACATTACAACTACTTATTGATATTATCAGCACTTTTATCCAAATATGTAACTACTTATATTTTAAAACAAGTATCAACACTTAAAATATTTATTAGCATTAGTGCTTATCAGATATTTTTTATCAGCTAAGCCAAAGAGATCCTAAATATATGATTTGTCATCCATTCCACATATATGATACATGTACTTATATTGTTAGGAATATATATACTAAATGTGCTTGATGAACATCATATTACATATCTTCTCAATCATAAAATATTAAATTTATAATAAATATTAATTTTTTTATCTCTTTTGTATCTGCCATACATTTAATATTCTACATTTGAAATTAATGAGATATATAATATAGTGTTACATAGTTAAATAAATTTCACTTCCATCCATTATATATGACTCGAATTAAAGCAGTAAATATAAAAACTAAATATATAATGTCGAATAGTGCTTTGGCTCTCTTGCATATATTTCAATGAATAGATAAACATTCAAATGCGAAGATCAGATAAATTATGTTGCAAGGAACAACATTAGAAGCTAAGTTTGAGGCTACATTAATTAATTTTAATGTAAAGTAGTTGAAAAGTCGCCTTAATTTCGATCGACAGAAATATAACTTAATTAATTTTTAAATTGTGCTTGTTGGAAGAAATAGAATATTTTGTTTATTACTGTTGCTGATTAAGTGATGTTATTGTATTTAATCATGCATTAGCATTTTGTTTCTTTTTTTCACTTGCATTGCAAATACTTTCTGAAATCATTAACGGAAAAAAAACTTACCTTGTGCCTTTACAATTAGTAGAAAATATAAAATCTATGAAATATCACAAAAACGGAACAAATAAAGTATAAGAAAAGTTAAACAAATTAAACATGTGAAATAAAAACAAAATGATCGTTGATGCTCTTTTCGCTTTATTGAATAGTCTCTTGCACTGTTCAAATCTTAACTATTTAATTATAACTTTTGAACTATTTTGTATTTTTATTTTCTTTAAAATAAATTTCGCGGATGGTCACAACTATGGTTTTTCTATTTAAATTGTTTGTTCCCAACTTTATTTTATACTTCTCACATTTTCAACAATTGGATCTCATTGACTCAAACTGGACGCACTATTTTTCTCGTCATTAAAAAATGAGAAATAGCACATGTAAATTATATTAATAATCATCATAAAAAAGACATCTCAATTTGATGTGCTCCAATGTTTTTCTCCATTAGAAAGCTTTATCTTGTGTTACAGGAGAAGGTCTGATTGTCCCTTTTGAAACATTTGGGCATTGACAAGTTTCCATCACTTATTAGTTCTAAAT
>LTAE01009940.1:0-17664 GCA_001647135.1 Pontederia paniculata
CTCTTGGGGATTACATTTATACTCTGCACTACACACCTAATTCTCTCTCACAGAAAACTAGCCGTTAATGCAAGTACAGTACCTTCACCTACTCCTCTTGGTGCCATCCCGATCCTACAAATTTTCCATGGTAAACCCTTTAAGATATTGTTGCATATCGATTCGTCATCTTAGTTTGACCATCTAATTGCGGATGATAACTTGTACTCATGCATACTTTTGTATTACTAAGATGAAAAAAATTCCTTCTAGAAAGAATTGGGAGAAATCGAATATTTGTTTGAAACAATTGGTTTAAAAAATCGTGGTGTTTCACCACCATGTCTAGAAATAATTTGGCTATCTTAATGACAGAGTAATGAGTATGTAATGAAGAAATGTTAATGATTTCCTTATTACTTCATGAACGATCTCTTTTTTATTATTTATGTAATAAGTTTATATGATATAATGATTTATTTTCTATATAACGGAATTTATATTTCATGTAATTAATATTGATAATGCCTCCGTTGTACAATGTCGTTGTTAGTAACACCAGCCAGAGAGGGGAGGTGAGGGTTCGATTGTGCCAAGACTCTCATCTAAAATTTCTGGGCTATATAATGCTTTTGAGTTGAAATTCTATTTTTTTTATAATATGTGTGAGGACTATTAGAAAAGTCCTATGTTGAGATAAATTCATATTGTGTTGAGGAGTGTTTATATAAATGCCCTAGAATTAAAGTAAGGGGGATATGCAATTTTTTCATCACATAATGTTCTTCTGCCACTTAAAAATGTAGCATATTTAAAATCTCATAAATCTCACATGTCTTCTTTAGTATATGATCTCTTTTTTTATATATGCAACAACTAAATTGAGATACTATTTTTTTATTTGTTAAAAATATTAAAAATATTTGAATTAAAGTTATTTGTTTTAGAATATTTTATATTTATTTTATTAAAAATTATAGTGCTAAGGATTGGCTTGAAAAACTCATCCAAACAAGTTTACCCTATATTTTTTTCCTTTACATAATTTTATTTATTTTTAATTAACTGAAAAGAATCATAAACATATTTTTCACTTCTTTTCAATCTAGATTAAGATGTTGAATTAGAAATGACATCAAGAGGATGGAGAGGTGAATTGGTCTACTCAACTTTTTCAAACTTTGTGTCTAACCAATTAGACAGAAAAGTTAGTCAATAATATAAGAAATAATGCATTCAACTTAATAAACAAATAACATATAAATTAATTTTGTCAACAAAGCACATCAAAAATAAATAATTTCTCTAGGATAAGATCAATATAAGAAAATAGAAATGCACTAGTGACCATAAGTCACAATAACAATAGAGGAGGTGGAATGTGCAGAACCCATTCTAATTAGTATGAGCCATGCGAGCGGTAAAGATGCGCCATACTAGATCATGACTTCTACTACTTAAAAAGTACCTTTACTGTATACCCCACTCAAAAGCTCCACGATCACTCCAAAACCCACACCTTAAGCATAGTTTATGTCTACCCTTTCTAGAGACAACTCATTCGATATAATACACCCTTAATGCCTCTCATACTCAAACACCTCTCGTGTTTATGGTGATGCTCTAAGCCTCGCTCTTTCAACGTAGCACACAACTTCAATAATAGCTCAAACATCTCTTGTGTTTTGCTGTGGTATTTTATGTCTCATTCATTCAAGGTAACGATCTCTCGCCATCTAGCTTAGAAGCTTTTTTACACTTTGCCACTTCTAGTGGAATATCCTCTCCTCCATTTTTGTATGATACTCATCCTGATTACATACACATGTATTCCTACTCGTGTACTCAAGTCCTCACTGTTTCTATACTTGCTTCCGAGCCTCCTAAATCCAGAAGATACTTCTCTTAAATCTTGTCTTTTTTCCCGACTGCGTGCAGCACAATATATTTGTAGTCCTAGTTTAGTACTTGCTACATATACTTTGACTAGTTTCAACTATCTTCCTTTGTTCACACACACACACACACACACATAAAAGCAAACAAATAACAACACATTCATAGTTGACACTGTGCAATTTTTTATGGGGTTCAAATGTTAAGCCTATATTTATGCTTGGACTATCTTCTCTTAAAAAATTCTTCGGATCCACTAACTCAGCTTGACTTCTAATATAAGCAAGAGCTGAAGGAGGTTTATGACCGTAAACCACTTCAAATGGAGTCATTTGAGATTCTTAATGGAGAGAAGTATTAAAAGAATATTTAGCCCAAGACAAATATTGTAACCAAGTGGATGAATTTTCCATGGTAAACCATTCAAGATATTGTTGCATATCGATTCATCATCTTAGTTTGACCATCTAATTGCGAATGATAACTTGTACTAATGCATAATTTTGTATTACTAAGATGAAAAAAAATTCCTTCCCATTTTGAAATAGTCGCCTATCTCTACAAAAACAAACCTGTCTAACCCAATTGTCCCAACTATACCTCTAGCAATAATTTCTTGAGTTTAATGTTAGATGAGTAGTCATCTTTTGCATGATCAATAATGTGATAAATAGGCATGGGGAAGCCACATAATTGACTTTCTAAAATGTTTGGATAATGCATAGACCATCCTATTTTCCTTCTCGGGTTTATATACAATAGAATAATTATATATCCAAACAACTTGGCTAAATATTGCTAATCTTCTAGAGTTTGAACAACATGTGTGATGATTTTCTTTGGATTCATATGGTCATTTTTAATAACAAAGTGATGCCCTAAGAGATATTATCTTCACCTTTTAATTGCCTCATCAATAGCAAACAATTTTTCTACATAAATTGAAGTATTGCATTCTAACAATCAATTGCTTACTATAATAACATATAAAATAATTATCCTAGAGTAGAACAACCCAAATTCAAAAGCTTGAAGCATAAAATTCTAATATAAATTCCTTAGAGAAAATATGAAAGATGAAGAATAGATGTTGATATAAAAGTTGCTTTTAAGAGATTGAAATGTCATTATAGCTTTCTCACTCCAGATAAAAGGAAACCTTATGCAATACATCAATCAAGGGTGTTGTTACTGAAGCTTATCGTTGTACAAAACATCTATAATAACTAGCAAGAATGCCCTCAATGGTTTCAAAGTAGTAGGAATTGACCAATTTTTAATTGCCTCCACCTTCCGTAAATATGGTTCAATATCACTCTAAGAAACTATATGCCCCAAATATTGACGTTGATTAAAAAAACACTTGCTTTGCTTAAGATAAAACTCATTACTTTTAAGCATTGAAAAGTAATAATCATGTGTTGTAAATGGGTCTTCATATCTCTTATGTATATCAAAATATCAAAAAAAATATTATTTCTCAATTAAGGAGCAAAGAGTTTGTTCATAATCACTTGAAAAGTTGATGGGGAATTGGTTAAACCAAATGTCATAACCAAAAAGTCGTAATGTCCATCGTGAGTCCTAAAGAATGTCTTTGCTTTATCCTTGAGAAACATCCATATTTGATGATAACCAGTGCAAAGGTCAAATTTGGAGAAAACTACAACTTCATGCAATTCATCTAACAACTCATCAATAGTATGAATAAAAAATTTATCTTTAATCGTGATTCTATCTAAAGCTCTATAATCCATATAAAACCATGATGTCCCATCTTTTTTTGTTAACTAATAGAACAAGAAGTGAATGGGCTTGCATTGTGTTGAATTGTTCCTTGTTCCAACATTTCCCAACCCAACTTCTTTGTTTCAACTTTCTAAAAATAGAGATATATATAAGGCCTCACGTTAATAAGTTGACTATGAGGTAGTAAATGTACATGATTTACATTCCTATAAGGTGATAAGATAGTTGGCATAACAAGCACAATCTCAAATTTGAAAATTCTTTGAATACTAGGATAATAACAATTGAATATACATCTTGTTCTAGGCTTATAGTTAATTGAAAACATGTCACAACATCATTCAACTGAAATAATTTCCTTAGTTGGTAGTGTGTAACTATTTGAGGAGCTAACATAACAAATCCAATTAGAAGTACTCATTGACGTTCTCATTCTGATGCCATGGAAAATGCAAAGTAGTCCAACACCTAAAACAACATCAAATCCTTCAATAAGCAAAACATAAAATTCATTTGTAAACTAAAATTCCTAAATACAAAATTCCACTTGAGAAAAAACTCTTGTGCATGTCAACTTATCACCATTGTCAATCATCATACCTAAGCATTTCAAACAATAATTGACTATAATATAGGAATAGTGGATTCCGTTACAAAATTGTGTGTGGTTTCACTATTTGCTAAAATTGTAATATCATGCCTCAAATTGTATCCATCAACCTTAGTGTTTGAGGTCGGTTCACTAGCAACCAATGCATGTAAACTAATTTTTAAACCTTTAGTTTCATCTTGCTCAAACAATTCTTTAGATTGATCACATATTCAACTCATCAACAACCAATAACAACATAAATTTTGACTTGAATCTATGAACCTTGTGGAAATTATGTTCATAATTATAGCATAATCTCTTCTATCTTTGGGCTAACATTTCGGTAGCAGACAATCTTTTAACTAGCAACATGAGTGCACTAGTAATGGATTTAGGCATAGAATTAGAAATTGAAGATGTGTATGATTAATAGTAAAACTATGATTAGAAACAAATAGAGGTAAGGGTTTATTAATCATGTAAGATGCAAAAATTTGAGTTCTAAACTAAGGTTGTCTTGGAAACACAAAATTATTAAAAAAAATCTTCTTGTAATTTTGCCAAACTTATTGCATGCATTAGACTTGCGTTGAAAAGTCAAAAGCTCTCTTCTAATATGTAATTTGAGACCAAATATAAACATGATAAAAGAAGAGACTTAGTTAATCATGTCACTCCATTGGATTGAAACTCTGATTGGCATTCGATCACCTTATGACACTACAAAAATAATGTATTTCAGTGACAAATGTTTACATCGCTAGACCAATGTTTACATCGACAAATGTATTTCAGCGACAAATGTTTACATCGCTAGAAAATCACTATTTCGTTGCTAAATAATTTTGCGACGACTTAACGATGGTCTAGCGACAAAAAATAGATAATGTTGCTAAATAATAGTCATTACTAGCGACAATTATTTACCGTCGCTAATTCATCCATAATTCATCGCTTAATTGACGTAAGTATATCGCTAAAGTGTCATTATTTTTTTCAAAAATGATGTCAATTATCGCTAATCCATCAGTAATGGGTCACTAACTTGTCGCTAATTATCAAATAAATTTGGCGCTAAGCCGTTGGCGAATCATCACTACTTTGTCCTAAACTATTGAACTAATTTTGATATTTTTTTAAATAAGTCATCATTGATCCATCGCTAATTCATTGCCGATCCATCGTTAATCATGAATCAGAAAAAAATAATTATTTTGTACATAAAACTTTACATATAATACATATTATCATCACATCAATTCACAACACAGTTGATAATAAACTTTAAAAGTCAATAGAAGTAATCACATTACAATAAAAGTTTCAAAGTACGTCAAATTCATAATATAATAAGGTTTAATCTTTCAGTCAAATACTAATCATCATACAAAGTAGTGCGAGGAGTATATCGGTCACAAATCAAACTTAGGACCTCCAACAATAGTGACATAATTCTATCGTCCACGACCTCTCCCACAAGCTCTCTCAACTCTCAACTCACTCATATGCGTAGGAGCGGTGCAATATCCGAACTGCACGAAAGACCAATGACAGAAGAAGCACTCGATTGCGAACTTAATCTATTTAAGCCACGAAGTTGTCCCTCCTTAGTGAGTCTTACAATTTCTTTCCATACTTCCTCATCGACTTTGGTACTCATCCATGTTATCCTCGTAATTCTCCACCTTAGCAAATCATATGACTTCTGCCAATGAAAATAGTAAATCTTGATACCAAAAGCTTGAGGAGAAAGATATGAAATGAGTGTTACAAAAATACGACATATTTTTTGCTTGCTCCGAGACCAATAGATTGGTCTTCGCGTTCGTGTAAACTTCTTGGTACACATTGCAAAAGTCAATCTTTCTATCGCTCGACAACTCCTACATCAATCACATACAAGATAATTTAATTGAACCATTTTATGATAAGAATTAAAATGATGAAAATATGAAAAAAATATCATTTTTCATTTATATGCTATAAATCCAATGGACTCTTCGCAATGACATGTTGCATCTGGCTTAAACAATCTATTATTTTTGTCGAGTATTAACTTCTATATGCAAAAAGATAAGTGTTGAAAAACTGAACATCTAATTTAAAACTTACTTATCAAGTTTCACAAAGAGAATACAAAACTTGTTATGAAATATATGGAGGAGACCAAGCTTCAGAATTTTTTTATCATTGGTGGCAAGTCTTGCATCTCGATGGTAGTTGAATAACACTCCTTTGATCCGAGTAGAAGCTACAATATTAAATACATTCTTTGTTGCAACATTCAGAAGGCATTCCTCCCATTTATACTTGTTGGTCTGAAAAAAATATTTGCTATTAGTTTGTAAACCAATTTAAAAAGAACATACAATACTGTTACCTTAAATGCATTATATAAGTCATCTCGATAAGATAACGAAATGTCCTTTTAATGAGGACAACCTACTAAAAATCTCGACATAGTGAACTCGTTAACATCATGATGAATACATCCCAAGATGAAAGGCAAACTTAACATGATTATTCATGTCATTTTACATTCATAAATAAAAAATACCATAATATCACTCTATGAAGTTATAGAAATACATATCTGAATGTCAAAATCAATCATCAACTCATCCTTCTAAGGTGGTGTGCCAAGACCCGTGTCACTCCCATGAGTTCTCCCACAATCACAAGGAGCCATAATCATAAATAAAATATTATTCATAACATGTAAAAGCATATACAAAATATTATTCATAGCATGTAAAATTAATTTCTAAGTTTTTTATTGTAACAAAAAAAATATGAGCTTTTGTTAGATCAACTTGTGTTTTTATACGCAAATCTCAAGAATTCATCAACTCCGTCCTGAAAAGCTTCATGAACATAACTATTATTGTCATTCCATCAAAAAATCTAACTCCGTTCATGTCTCAGTATACTATATAAATTTTCAACTTGATTAAATTATGCTATAATTAACTAAATAAAATTAAATTAACTACAACTAAGTTCATGAAAATTGATTAAAAAAATTAATTACTTTCATGACTAAGGCGAGCGACGAAAGCCGAGAGGAGGAGCGGGTGGGTGCGAGCGGCGCCCACCCACCTCCATCCAGAGGGAGGAGGGCAGCGTGCGCCACCCACTAGCCCCTCCTCCTCCCACATCTTGGGAGGAGGAGGAGGTGGCAGGTGGGAGGTCGCACCAGCTGGCCCTTTCCTCCTCCATGGACGAGGGAGGAGGAGGAGGGGCCGAGCGCAGGAGGCGGCCGCCCGCCCCCGCCTCCCTCAACCCTCCTCCCTGTCTAAGGAGGCTGAGGAGGAGGGCTGGCGGTCGCGCCCGCGCCCGCACATGCCCCCTCCTCCTCCCTCGTTTACGGAGGATGAGGGGGCCGTCGGGCGACAAGTGAGTAGGAGGAGGAGGAGGAATAAGGAGAAGGTCACCAAATTGGCATCGAAGTGAGCGAATGAAAGCAAGACAAACGGTAGTGAGGAGAAGGAGAATGCGTGATAAAAAAGGAAGGGATGAAATTTAGGGCACAAAAAATAGCGACGAAAAACTTTTGTTGTTAAATTGCTAATACTTCAATTTTTTTCCTAAAAATGTAACAGTCTTTACCGACAAATACATCATCACTAAAAATCATCGCTATTGAGATCATTTAGCGATAAAGTAAAAATCGTCATTCACTCCATGGCTAAACATATCAAAATATAAATTAAAATATGAAATATTGTTTTTCGTTAATCACCATAGTGGTGTCGTTATTAGTGATGGTTTTTGTGTCGATAATATTTCGTAGCCAAACCTAATTTTAGAGGCCTTTAAACATTGATACAAAGAAGAAAGAGCCTTGTTCCTTCAACCACTTCATAGAATAAATGAAACAATTGTAATACCGGTTCCCTGAACCACTTCATAAAAGTCTAGAATTTTTTGCTTTAAATATCCTAGATCTAAAGGAACATTTTCTGAAAATTTTGGAATCTCTATTTATACATTCTTCAATATAGTAGATGTATTTGAAGAATCTTGTAAATGACTAGGAGATCCCAATAGAAACATGGTATTATTGATTCATGTATTTCAACATTTCACGTTCCCGCGGGTTTCTCTAGCTTGAATAGGAGAAGAATCCACTTTGTGAGCCAAATTGCCATATTATGTGACGCAGCGGAGTTACGGAAGATGAGCGTAGGCGGATGATGATGGTGATGAGGCAAGAAAAATGACGAACAAACAATCCCAGAATCCATCGAAAATCTTGGAATCCACCAATGATGTCGATCTACAAGTCGTTTGTTTCAATGATAAAAAAATAATTGCTCTAGAATCCACCAGAGTTCTTCGAAATCCACCAAAGGCATCGTGAATCCACACGATAAAAGAACACAAAGTTCAATTGGAGAAAATATTCATACTCTGATTTTTTTATATCAAAATAACTCTTATATAGAGCTTTATAGATAGACTTTGAACCTAACAGAAAGACCTAAATAACTAACAAATCCTCCTAAGATAACAAAAAGGAAAATAAGATAATAACAATCCTAACTAATAAAATATTTTAAATTAATAATATCTAGTGCTACATCAGACTCTTCTTCTTCTTCAAAGAAATTCGTCCACGAATTTGGATTGATGTGCAGCGACTTGACGAATACGATGCAGAAGGGTTGGACATCTTCTTTTTTTTCCTTTTTTTGATGATAACAAATCAAAGATAACTATAGGTCTGATCAACCTGCTCTAATACCACTTGACGCAGCAGGGTGCGTAAGATGATGTAGGCGGGAGATGATGGTGATGAAGCGAGCAGACGACAAACAAACAATCTCGGAATCCATCGAGAATTTTGGAATCTACGATCTGCACGTCGTCTGCTTCAATTTGATAAAAAAATAATTACTCTGAAATCCACCAGAGTTCTTCGGAATCCACCGAAGGCATCATGAATCCACACGATAAAAGAACACGAAGTTCAATTGAAGAAAATATTCATAGTATCATTTTATTCATATCAAACGAACTCTTATATAGAGCTTTACAGATAAACTTTGATCCTAACAGAAAGATCTAAAATAACTAACAAATTCTTCTGAGATAACAAAAAGGAAAATAAGATAATAACGATCCTAACTAATAAAATATTTCAAACTAATAATATCTGGTGCTACATCATTATGTATTTAAAGCCTACAGGGATATAATAAACAAACCCAATTGTTGTTCCGTAAATGCTTGCATCTTTCCTATAGCCTCCTCTACCGTGGACCATCTTGTCCCTTCCATCATTGTTGCCAGTTGAGATCCTAGAGTTCAAGAATGAAAGCACCGAATTGATAAGCCCAATATTGTTGAGCCCAACGTTGCCGCATAGCCCCGTTTGGTGTGAGAGTTAGAATCTTTCTATTGTTAAACTCCCTTAAACCTTTTAGCATGTTTTCTATTTCACCATTCACTCTTTTGGCTCTCACTTGCATGTTTTAGGGTTCTGGTGTAGTCCCAATCTCCTTCCTGCTTTACCTGTGGATTCTTGGATGTGGTTGATGCTTCAAGGAAGACTCATCACCAGCAACTATGTCTTACCTTCAAGTCAACATGTAGTAAAGTGTGGTGTCCGAGGTCCACAGCCCCAAGAAAAGGAGAAAAGAGGAGAATAAATGGTTCTAACTGCCAAAGGTATGTGATCCAAACCATCTCATCATCGTCATCTTTATTTATACTTGTTTTTCTTTCACATGGTTTCTATATTCCAACTTTTTTCTAGAAGCTTATGTTGTTACAAGGTTTCACGTATTTTGTTACAAAATTCTTCAAATTGCTAGGTTGACTGGGATGTAACACAATGACAACAAGTGCGACGTTGGAAACTCGTCGGTTGTGAATGCTCACGTCGGCTACTACAAGGATTACTACAACCATTTGGGTATCGCCCCTGTGAGCAATCTCTATTGTTAAGTATTGTTGCTTGACGTATGTTATTTACCGATGCTAATCATCACCTTTGCTCTATGCATCTATATGTAAACAAACTTATGGAAGGTTTGGGAGGGGTAAAGGGAGAATATAATTAGCAACATTTTTTTTATCAATCTTTGTATTTAATATATCAAAGATCCTACCCACAATTATAATTTTGCAGTGATGTTTCTTCAATTTCTCGTTAACTTACTTGGTCATATATGTTGTGTTACATTTCCATTTCTTTCAATACATAGCAAAACTTGTAATCTAAGCACAAGAAAATAGCAAAAGTACCGATGAAAATAAGAACTTTTTTTTTCAATTTTAATTGTTTTTAGAATTTCTTTTTGATGTTACACATAAGACTAAATATTATTAGAAAACATTCAATGCGGAACTTAATTTATTCAAATGTAAAAGCATTTCATAGCTAGTTTTGAAATAGTCATCATACCCCGCCTTTAGAAGCCAATGTGCAAGGATCTTAGAGATTTTATCAATTACTTAATAAAACACTTACTATTTAAGTTAAAATACTCAAAAGGCATCCTCCAAATGATCAATTATTTGAACTAAATTGCTCAAAGGTGGTTAGACTAGATAAATATAAATAAATTAGAATAATATGAAACAAAAAGGTCAAGAACATTTCTCTATCGGAAGATTGATAGGCGCAACTGATATTTAATATATAACAAGATGCAAAGGTGGATCCAAGGGGGTGCAAGAGGGTTCACTGGCACCCCCTATATCTATTATATTTTCTTACTTGTGTAGATGGAGAAATAAAGATTTGAAATGATTGTTAAAGAGGTCTTGGGTTCAATTCCCCTTAGTTGTTCAAAATTTTCCATTTCTTTGTATACTTAGTTTACATTTCTCATTTTTACTTTCTTATTACTTATTCTTTACTTTTACCCAAATATTATCTAATATACTCTTTCCTAAAATAAAATTTACTTATATTATATTAATATCTGTTCATTCATTAACAATATTATTTATATATACTAAATATACATTTTTCCTTATTAGTCTATAATTGTATCATAATAATCTACTTATTTATTCTATTACATGCATACTTTTATTTTCTTTTTATTTATCATTTAACTTTACTCAAATATTAGCTTATATTATTTCATAAAATATCATTTTTTTATTATATTAAATTTATATATTCACTAAAAGTATAATATATATACTACATTACAAAATTTTTACTTATTATTCTATGATTCTATCATATAAATCATCTTATTTCATCACATGCATAGAAGAATATTGTCAATTTTTGTTATTTTCTTATTAACATATTTTATTCAATTATGTATTAGTGTTATAATATCATTTTCATATTTTTAAATATTCTCACTTTTTTTTATATCTTTTTAATGCTTAAAAAAGTAAAACTTATGTAAGTTTCTTGAATTACATTAGGTTGTGCAAATAAAATAATAAAAAATATAATTAAAAATATTATATAAATAATTATTTGAGTAATTATGCATCCTCTGAATAAAAATTTTGGCTCTGCCACTGACAGAATGGCAGGATCCTAAAAAGATTGTCAGATCTACTGCATAAAGGAAGCACGCTGGTTAGTGGGCTTGCAACTAGTGTTGAAGGCACAAATTAAAAGTGAGAGACCAGTTTGGATGATAATATATAGACAGTCTTTTTTTTGTTAGTGTACAAAAGAGTATAGTTTTTCAGTTATTTAAATTTGAGGAAATTGGATATCAAAATAGTTCAAGAAGACAATAGAGAAAAAGAATCTCTTGGTGTCAATTGGTAAGAGTTAGGAGCAAATTTCAAATGATCTTCAAAACTGATGTGATTCATTTACATATCAAGATGGTATAATCTTCTATAAACGAATAATGTTAACATAGTACAAGAGAAAATTATTAATTAATATCAAGACGATAAGCACAAAATATTAGCATTCATGCTAGTATTAGATAATAAAAATAGGATGATTTAGATATGGAGCTCGGCCCCAGCCCGCATTGACACTAACGGTTGTGCCCAGGTTGGATTGCTCCTTTAACGTTTTTAGCATAGTAGGACATGACATGTGAGCACGAACTTGATTGGACCCAACGACATGATTGGATATGACCGAATTTATTTTTATATATAAAATATAAAATTTTATTAGACAAATATTATACATGAATTGTGCTCATTTTTTTTGTTCATTCTGGATTCAAGTCCTCCCTCCAATATAATTTAGAGTTTCACATTTATAATAAGTCAATTTCTTAAAAGTCACATATTCTTTTACAATATCTAATAATTATTAATATAATAATTTCATTACTATTATTTAATTATTAATTTATCAACTTATGATATAATTATATTGAATATTATGGTATATGATAATAATACAGTAAAAAAATGGAGAGTTAAAAAAGAATATTAAAAATTAGAAACATCGAGTGTCCGGACAGTAATAGCACAGTCGGATCTAAAAATGTCGTTTTTGACATGACACAAAATAATATGAATTTTTCGAATACGACTCGAACATGAATACGAGTATGCATGGTCAAGCACAAGTTGACTAATATAAGCACACACAAAATTTCATCAATTTTCCTTTTTAATTGTGCTACCATTTTTCCTATAAATTGAATGGTCATTTATTGTGCTGAAAATATAAATATAAGAATAATATTTTTCCAACAAATTTAAAAAATTTAAATGGTTGATAGTATATTTAATATAGCATATATAGAATTATAATAGGATTGAGTGATCCTGAGTTCAAATTATTTGAAACTAATTTTTTCCATAGTGATTCACTTGAAATATACTAAAGTTGTTAGCAATCCAGACATGGGAACAAGCATTAGGTATAAATGTAAAATGATTATTCTTCAGCTTAAGCTTTTGGGGTTGCCATCTATTTAACGTATTGTTTATGTAAGTTTTGTCATATTGGCTTGTTCCATATACTGATTTGTAGAAAGAAGATACGTAAAAAGATCACAAAACACATATTACGAATGTTTAATGATCTTGAAATGCATAATTTTTGGAGTACTTTTTTGTTTAAACTTAAACATAAACATAAAATTAGTTATATGTTAATATCTTTATCTATTGACGAGTCATTGAATTTGACTAAAAAGTGCACGAAAAATATTGGGAGATCAATGAGATACAACATCATAAAAGATAGTCATTAGCGATTGATTAACCGTGTCGTAATAGAGAACCAAATTTTCGGATAAAAAACTCAATAATCTTCCAATCTTTTATTTTTCAATTACAATAATTTGTCATTTTGTAATGCACAGTCATTATGTTTAAGGTCTGGGGTCCCCAAAACAGTTCCCATGATGGATATGCGCTATCCTTTTATAAGATCTCAAAAATAAGATTCTCAAGGAAAAAGAATAAAATAATGTTGAATTTCACTTCCTGATCCCGCTTCTAGCGTGCTTCTAATGTAATAAAAAAAATCAAGTCAATTAGGTTACAACTTACAAGTTTGAGAATGGGGAGATAGCGTAACAAGCACATCTTCGTACATAAATTTAAAGGTCTTACAATAGAATTTTTATTTCTTTTTCTGATCTTTAGTTTGTAATAATTTCATGCTTATCATTTCTAGAAGTCTCCGGTTAGGAAGACAAAATAATACTCTCCCAAAACCACATTAGCAGTCAATTTTATTGTCTGGAATATTGTATCGCGTATGAACTATGAAGCTTACAAAATCGAAATTAGGATTTTTCACATAAAAGTTTTTAAAGATAAAGTGTATTCTCGACTGATGGCCGTTTAGTTACCAATTTATATAATTTATTTTCGATTGTCTAACATTACCTTGACTAATTTGGATGGAGAAAAAAGAACTCATCATAATTCTTTGCATTTATGTTGGAAGGGAAGCGCATCCCAGTAAGTTAGGAACAGATAAGTATCAGAGAACAACCTATTAATTAGCTCCACATGTCTTGGACTCACGAAGACATGGCGATTTGTGAAAGCAAGGCAAGCAAATGCCGGGCTGCGTACTGCGTACGTAACAGATAATGCAGGGCATGGGCCATGGAGACGACTCTTCGACCGTTTGCATGCGTCTCGTGCCAATAAAAAATCAGCACGATATGTTTCCGTTCCGCACAATGTCAAATGATCGGTGCACAGCAAGTGTTGGAAAAAAAATGGCACGCAGCAAAGCAGCTGCCAAGCATCATGCGCAAGTGCCAAGTCCGCTCGCACTATAAGTACCTCGCCTCGGCTGCTCCAACGTCTCCGCATCCCTTCCATTCTCATCTGGATTTTACTTCTCCATATCTCACCACTACCAATGGCTCTTCAGATGAAGCTTCTGCTGAGCCTGAGCCTCCTCATCGCCGGAATCATCGCCGCCGGCGCACAAAATTGTGGCTGCGCCTCCGGCCTTTGCTGCAGCAAGTATGGGTACTGCGGCACCAGCAGCGCTTACTGCGGTGATGGTTGCCAGTCCGGGCCGTGTTATAGCTCAGGCACTCCCTCCGGCAGTGGCGTGGCGGGCATCGTGACGCAGGGCTTCTGGAACGGGATTATTAATCAGGCCGGCAGCGGCTGCGCCGGGAAGAGCTTCTACACGCGTTCGGCTTTCTTGAACGCCGCAAATTCCTACTCGAGTTTCGGTACATCTCTCTCTCTCTCTCTCTCTCTCTCTCTATTGATTTCGTAATGCCATGCAGACTTTTGCTACATTGAAGAGATCAACAAAGCCACCTACTGCAACCCTAGCTACCCGTGTGCTGCCAACAAGAAATACTACGGCCGCGGCCCTCTTCAACTGACATGGAACTACAACTACCAAGCCGCTGGCCGGAGCATCGGATTCGACGGCATTAATAACCCGGATATTGTGGCCAGGGATGTCACCATCTCCTTCAAGACTGCGCTCTGGTTTTGGGTGAACAATGTGAAGCCCGTTCTGAACCAAGGCTTCGGAGCTACCATCCGAGCTATCAACGGTGCCGTCGAATGCAACGGCGGCAACTCGGCCGCCGTGAACGCTCGTGTCCGCTACTACAAAGACTACTGCAATCAGCTGGGCGTCGACCCCGGAAGCAACCTCTATTGTTAGGTGTTGCCTTCCCGTTATTAACTTATTATCGTGTGTCGTCAACTTTCCACATATCTATATATATTTATATATGTAAACCAAACCGATACAAAAGGATGATTGTTAACTAGTACAATAAGACGACATCAATAAAATTTGCAGCAAGAAAAGACTGAATCTTGGGTTAAATGTGTCGAAGATTCTATCTGAAATTAAAATTTTGCAGTGGCCTTACTTAAGATCTGATTGTTCATTAATTTTGTGCCATGTGATTTCTTGGAGCTTTTATTTATTTTGTTCATCATTTTTCTTCTTTGTTATTAAACGCAAGATGATAAATAATGTGAAATATAGAATAAGTTGATTAAACCAACTATGATTGGTTCTGTGTACAAGGAGAAGAAGAGACTAATAGTCTCCTATTTGAATTTTAAAAGCATCATCTTGACGAGAATGTATTTCTCATTCGAACATCAAATTAATCAGATACTAATATTTCTGGACACCAAATCATATACTTTGATCAGAAAAAAAGTCGATCATAAATTAGTATAAAAAACATCAATGTTTGTATTTAATAATAGAATATTATTTAATACCGAGGAAAAGAAATCTCTACTTCCACCTCTTAGGCCCTGTTTGGATGACCCTTTTTCCAAAGGAAATGATGAGTTCCAATGGTTTATTTACTTTTCTCCTCTCCATTGAACCACGAACTCTGTCATCGGATCTCATTCAACCCTGCTGGCATGAACACCTTCGACCCTCCATTTTCATATAGTTGATTAGTCATTGTCCCAAACTCCCGCCACCCAACAACACATATGTCGCCACCTCCAGACAACCGGAGCACAAGATCACCAACCAGCGTGTTGACAAGCTCATGTGATTCACCTTCCGCTCCCTCCTCATCGTCGGTGATGTCATTGTCTTCGTCGTTGTATGGCTCATCTTCATCCCCACTGCACCTGTTTCCATCTCTTGTATGCACTACTCGTTCGACCTTGATTTTTTTTTTTTGAAATCTTTGATGACAGTCTACAAGGGGGACAAATGAAAAAGGTCAGGAATCATCCAAACACTTTAGATGATAAGATTCCATTCAAGCAATTTTTCAGAGGAATACACTTTTTAAAAAGTGTTTGGATTAAAAACATTCTGAATTTTTTTCTGAAAAATTGCCAAACGGGCCCCTTAGTGTAAATTAATTTGAAGTCACAGGATCGAACTTGTTCCCAACCGGACCTTATATATATATATACAAGAAAATAGTGGGCTCAGCTCAACCCGCTCACTTATATTCCAATTTGTAAAATAAACACATTATGAAAAAAGTAAGAATTTTTAAAAATGATATAATAAGTTTTTATTCTCAGACCTCTATTGGAATTTATCAAATCATCATTTACTTATAACGCGTCACCTCAAATTCTTTTATTTGGAACTCAATGTAAAGTCAATATCCGGGAAAATAATCTCATATGATATGATAAATCTCATACGACCCAAAAATAATAAAAAAATAACTCAGTTTAAAGAAAGGTGATTGCTCAGGCCAGGGTAAAAAAAATAGTAGTGAGAGTTGAATGAGTGATCTTAGGATGATGATCTAATTCATCTGCCCATTTGAAAAGTTAAATAATTTTACTATTTCTTCAATATTTATTTTATTTATTAACTTTTGAAAAGTTGAGATATGAACAATATGATAGTTTCTTTTATTATTTCTTCTTTTGAGTACATTGATAACATATATACTGCTTGTAATAAAAAAGGCTACAATAATCAAATAATAATTATTAAAATCAGACCGGACTGGTCGGTTCGACCGGTTCAATCGTGAACCGGTACCTAATTTGATCTGGTTTTCAGGCTAAAAATGAAAAGGTGATTAGACCAAACAAAATCGGATTGAACCGAAAAAAATAAGAAAATCGGTGAACTGGTCCAAACCCTATTTGATTTGAATTAAGGAAATACTACTATAAATATGGAAGGAAAAAAAATCTCATAAATGAAAAATTATAGAAAGAAACAAATTTGATAATAAATATATATGGAAGGAGAATAAATAGGAGAACAAATGGAAATTAAAAAAAAAAGATATGATAATAAATGAAAGACAAATAAAAAATAGGAAAGTTGACATGAATTTGAATTAAAATAATTAATACGACTTATTAGTATAATAACAATAATATCAATTATCATGATTTTTAGTTAAACATTAAAGTCCATAAAAGAAAATTATTCACAAAAATAAAATTAGAAAAGGAAATAAATGAGAGGCGAGTAAATAAATAAATAAAAGATGTGGAAATAAAATGATTCCAAGTAAAATAAAAGGAAAGATAGTAACAATTTAGGTTAAAACAATTAATGTAGATTTATTAGTATTATATAAATA
>LTAE01009941.1:3880-17662 GCA_001647135.1 Pontederia paniculata
TATATATATATATATATATATATATATATATATATATATTAAGTGATTTAGAAGAATGATCATTTTAATTACAATCATGAGGTATAAGTCGATTAATCGAATCTAGATGTATGAAATACTTGGATCATTATTTGAAATTTTGGATATATAATTAATAAACCTACCATGATCAGTTTGATGTCGAGACCAAATTGGAAATGTATAAATAAAATGCATGATCATATATATAAGTGAAATAATAGAATCTAATAGGATAATGATTAGGTTCTCGACTGACTGATTTGCTCAGACGCGGAGGACCCAGTGAGGTCGAGATCGTATCCGATGTGAGTGGGACTTTCCATAAGCCTAGAGCAACGCCACATCGTTGCGGTTCATTATATTCATTTTTTAGCTCACTTGATTGATTATGTTAATGATGTGATGACCTTTTGAGCTATTGTCATGATATGACGGCTTTGGTTTTCCGATTGGATTTCGTATGGAGTTTATGGACTTGGCCTTTCGGGATTTATGTATGATGTTTGCTTGGATGTCGAGGATTGAATGTTTCTATGTTTACTCAGATGTCGAGGATTAAAAGTTTCTATGTTACGTGCCATAAATTCTGAAGTGTTGATAAGTGCAAATTTCAAGTATTGTTTTGAAATTATATCATGATATATATGTATATCTCATGCATGTGCATTAGACATGCATGGTAGCTCACTTGGAGTGAGATATTGATGATGATGATGATGACGACGGTAGCTCTCCCTCGTGTGGGCGAACAATGACTCGCGTGGTCGAGGTGATCTACCTGTGCGATGGTGACGATAGTTCATACTCGTGGTGAGTGACGGCTCGCATGATCGAGTGAACTATTCGTGGTGACGGTGTGATGCCCTCGTGTGGGCGACTGATGGCTCGCGTGGTCGAAGTGGTCATCAGCCGTGGAGGATTGTAGATGTGATCGCGGATGGCGAGGTGTCATGACACATAATTCAGCTCATGCATAGCATGTTTTAACTTCCGCATTGATTGCAAGTATTTTTATTATATGAAGCTATCTATGATATACATTTTATTCGTGTCCTTCCAATGGATTTGTTTTCCTTATTGTTTAAATGTTTTATGGATCCAGTTCTTTCAATCACTGAGTCATTTATGCTCACCCCTCTTATTATTGTTGTTTTGTAGGTGAGGAGGAGGAGATACTCCTCGAGTATTGAGGTTATAGATCTCTTGCATGCTCACCAGGCTTAAAAGGGAAAATAATTAGGATTGTGTGTGTATATGAGAATTTGGAGAGGTGTAGACTTATATTCTTGTCCATTCTTGTCATATTCATAGAGTTTTACCTATTTGTTGGTCCCTTGTGCCCGTTTATTTGTTATTATCATTGTCGGAGTATCGTGAACTCCTTGTTGGGCATTTGGCCCTTACTTTTATCCATTTTAGTTCTATTTCATTTATATGATTCGGGCTTGGCCCATTATACCTGTTGTATATGTCGCCTGGACAAATTTTTAGCAAAGGTCATGTCAAAATTTTTGGAAAATCCTAGAGTTAGTTTATTTTGAGTCGTTGGTCTACTATATTGATCGTTATGTTATTAAGTTTGAATGAATTATGTAGAATATCGTAACACCCCTTGTCGCGTCCCGGGTGTCGGGTTCGGGGCATGACAAATTATGGTATTAGAGCTCAGGCTTTAGGTCCAACGTAAGGATGTGGGTAGAGTCGATGTGATGCGAGCATAAATATACACGTTGCACGCATCCATATCATATCATTTTTTGCCATTTAGTATAGGTTTATTCATGATTTTCATTTTTATTCATTATATTTTGTTTGTGAGTCAAAAATTACCCATATGTTCTCTGTTGGTTAATTTTCAGGCAAAAGAGTCTCAAATCTGCAAAGAATTCAAATAGAAGATCAAAATAGTCTGAGATTTCCAAGGATTCAACTTCAACACGGGCTGCGTTAGCCAAAATGTGCCGCCTTATCCGAAACGGGCTATGTCCATCCATTCAATCATCCACTGCAATTTTCTTTCTCAACACGGACCGCGCTAGCCAAACGGGGTGTGTTCGAGCCACCTCAGCTTAGTGCCACGACGGTGTTCCATGTCAAAATAGTGGTTTTGCCCAATCAGAAGATGCCACATGTCACGATGACGTCAAAACCATCCACGTTCTAAATCGTGTATGAATCAAACTCTTGTCAGCTCAACTCGAGCCGTTTTGTACCCAACGCGGGCCGTGTTTCCACATTCAAAGGCGGTTCGACGGAACAGACGACTCATGATTATAACTTGACATGCAAAACACAAACATTTGATTTTAACCGTTCGATCTGGGGCCCTTATATCAACTTTTTCCTATAAATAGGACCCTTTGTAACCCTAGAAAGATATCCCCGATTTGAATAAGCCTTTTGTCTGCAGCTCTAGTGTGGAGAGGAGACCCAAAGACGAAGTTCTCCAGAATNTTATATCAACTTTTTCCTATAAATAGGACCCTTTGTAACCCTAGAAAGATATCCCCGATTTGAATAAGCCTTTTGTCTGCAGCTCTAGTGTGGAGAGGAGACCCAAAGACGAAGTTCTCCAGAATATGTTAGTTATAGTTCTCTTTTCTTTATTTTAGTTTATTGGTTAGGGAAGAACTTTGTTAACCCTGTTAATCTTTTGGATTGATTTATTCTAAATGCTTAGATGAACTTGCATATGAATATTTTTATTTCTATTGGATAATTTATTAACATTAATCGTGAGATATTGTTAGTGTTTTTACTCTCAATTATTCGTGAATGATTTCTTCCGGATTTTTTTACTGAATATTTGTTTTAGGCCGAGAAGAAAACAGACTGTGTTGGCCTGACACGGTTCATTTTCTCTCTATACGCCACTGTTTGTTTGCGCGTTTTGTTTGAATATTTTATTCGATGATGAAACTCGATCGTGATCATAGCCGACTCAACCGTGTTCTTCCACGTTTTCCGAGCCCTGTGCACAGTCTGTTTTGAATATTTTATTATTTTCCTCGAGAACGTGATCGCGATCTTCACAGACTCGACCATGTCCTTTCTCATTATAGACTCGGGCTGTGTTGTTCATGTGCCCTGTTTTGCCATTTTTTGAATATTTTATTTGTTTTTGAGACAAACACGGTAGCGATCGTTGCCGACTCGATCGTGTTCTTTCTCCTCATCTAAAGAGCCGCGATTCGACCGGCCAGACGCGGTCCATTTTGGACGCAACACAGGCCGTTTTCTGCACATTTTTTTGTCGTTTTCATGCGTTTACCTTTTCGGATGCGAGGATTTATGTCTATCTGACTCCAAAATTCATAGATCGTGAGTTACTATTCACTCAAGAGAGGCCTAGCAATTTAAGATTAGATTTTATCGCATTTTAAATTTAAATTGATTTGGGTTTAATGTGTTTACATATTCCCGATTTAATTTACGATTAAAATAATTAGGTCATCTGAAAGGAGTCCTATATTATTAAATTAATCCTTCTGTCGTCTAATCTTTAGATATTTTTATTGATTATATCCAAAAGATAACAGTGATCAAACAGATTTCTACCCCTAACCAACCTAATCGATTATCTTTTTGAACTTTTGGAAAACTTTAATTTCATCTTTTATCTTTTCTTTCTCTTATCTTTTTTCTTTTCTTATCTTTTCAAAACAATTTTTTAAAACTTCCCTTTTCAAGTTTTCAGATAAGATTTTGGATTTTAATTTCATTAGTCTCTGTGAGATCAACAACTCAATATTCACTCTTTATTACTTGAGCGATTGGTACACTTGCCGAATATTTTTACACGTGTGCTTTTTCGCATCAAGTTTTTGGCGTCGTTGTCGGGGACTTTTGAATTTAATTTCTGATTATATGATTATGTTAATTTCAATTGTATTACTTTTCAGTNAGATGATCCAGCATGATCAATTCAGTGGCAATGAAGATGAAGATCCCTTCAGCCATATCAAGAAGTTCATTCAATTATGTCACACTTTTAATATTATTGGAGTTTCTGGTGATGAAGTTAGGCTTCGTCTCTTTCCCTTCTCCTTGAGAGGGAAAGCATGTACTAGGTTATCTACATTGCCTGCAGGTACCATCATTACATGGGAGGGGATGAAGCAATGTTTTTTTCAACAAGTATTGTCCCCCCATAGAAGGCAGCAAGGCTAGTCTCTGATGTCAAGTCCTTCACCCAACAGGACACTGAATCAATGCATGAGGCATGGGAGAGATTTAAAGAATTACTTTCTAAAATACCCTAGGACCTCATGCCTCTTTATGAGCATATCCAGTATTTCTACAATGGTGCTACCCAACAAGTCAAGAACCTACTAGATACATCATCAAGGAGCACCATCTCTGAGAAATCTCCTGAGGATTTGTACAAAATAATTGAAAATCTGGCTCTAACCAACTAGCAGAAGAAGCACTCCAAAATTCCCAACAACAAAGGAATTTATCAAGTGGACAACTCAACATATCTAGAAGCTCAATTGGAAGCTCTGAACAAAAAGATTGAAGCATTGATGGGCACAAAACTTCCTATTCAAGCTATGGAGACCCAGGACTTATGTGACATTTGTGGAGAAGGGCATCCTAATCATAATGCCCCAAAGGAACTAACTCTTCTTCTTTTTTGGCCCAAATGGAAAATGCTAATCATGTTTCCAATATTTTTTTCATGAATAATAACAGGGCAATGGATTTGGCTTAAGGATGCAGCTCAACTACTCATGGGCAAACAATAGAGGACCTACACCTGGATTTCAGCCACGCAACGAGAACAGAGCAAGACCGGATCAAAAGTCAAACTTGGAAGACCTGCTAAAAATTTCATTGTCTCTATAGATACCAGGTTCACAAATTAGGAGGCATCCATAAAAAAGTTAGAAAACCAAGTGGGACAGCTGACAAATATTATTGTTGGTAGACAACCAGGAGCCCTCCCTAGCAACACATAAAAAAAAATCACGGGGAGGAAGCTAAGGCAGTGACTCTGAGGAGTGGGAAAGAGCTGCCAGAACCAATATCTCCACCTGTTGAATCAAAGGATACTGAAGATGCTGCCTCCCCAAAATCCCAGAAGAAGAAAGCAAGGGAGTTCATTGTTTCATAAAAGCCATGGAATCTTCCTTTCCTCTAGAAATATCGTTAGGAGTAGTTGGACAAGCAGTTCACCAAATTTTTGGAAATCTTTAAAGAAATCCACATCAACATTCCCTTCCATGAAGACTTGAAGCAAATGCCCACCTATGCAAAGTTCATGAAGGACATCTTGTCAAACAAAAGGAAATTTGAAGCTACAGGGCTAGTAAAAATAACATAGTGTTGTGTAGTCTACCAAGGGGAGCTACATGTGAAGGAAAAGGATTCTGGAAGCTTCATCATTCCCTGCACTATAGGAAATTTATTTTGTTCTAAAGCCTTGTGTGATTTAGGTGCTAGTATTAACTTGATGACATACTCTATATTTATGAAACTTGGCCATGCAAAATTGAAGGAAACATTTGGCATGCTCCAATTTGCTGATCAATCTACGAAGAAACTCAAAGGACTGCTGGAGGATGTGCTAGTCGGAGTAGACAAATTTATCTTCCCAGCAGATTTTGTTATCTTAGATATGGATTCTAAAGCAGAGGCCCTCATCATTCTTGGAAGACCCTTATTAGCTACTGGTAATACCCTGATTGATGTACAAAAAGGTCATATCACTCTCAGGGTAAACAATGAGACATTAAACTTTAATATTGCCAACTCTTTGAAGCAACATGCTAACTTATCTTGTTTCTCTATGGATATAATTGATGAGGAATTGAGTGAGGATGCTGAGGATATTGTCTCAAAAGCCATTATGGACCCATATGCTATGGAGCTTCATCGTCTCGAGATCAACTCTGGTCGCTTTCTTCAATGCGGCCCCATCATCTCTGGTCGTTTCGAATTTTGGTCGCATCCTTCGATCGGTCGCTGCGTTCTTCACATCGACGCCCTCTCTCTACAACTCGACGCGACCAGTGGCCGCTGGTCGCGCTCCTTTCTTCTGTCGCGCTCTTCGTCTGCAACAATGCACCACACACTTAAACGTAGCCTGGAACCACCGCGTCTCTTCATCTCCCAACGCAGCATCTGACGAACTGAAGCACTCCAATGAACCGCAGCCTCATCTCTCTGAAAATGGTTCATTTATTCCAGCACGGACCGTGTTGATCTCCGTCGAAACTCACCATATTTTTTCCTCCAGCGCAGACCATTTTTTTACTACAGAATGCCTCCCTGCCATCGAACCTTACAAGTAATGGAGGAGGAGGCTCGAGCCCAGATGCCATACCAACAATGATTCCAAGGCTACTGCACTTTTAGTACAAAGACTGGCAGCACGAGCACTTATATCAGATGATAGGGCAAATACCAGTCATAGCCACTAAATATGCCTGCCTCGACACTATGCATCAGATTGGAATTTATGATGATGTTGTCAGACTTTTTGGTCGGGTCGGCATGGGTGAATTTTTACTAAAGCAATGGCCGATGTCTGTAAAGCTGACTTATGAGTTCTTGAGTGCCTTCGAGGCCGAACATATCGACAGACTCACCCCACAGAGAGAGAGGTCCAGACGGGAGGTGCCCATTGTCTCCTTTCGGATATACAACACTAATTTTGAATTGACCCTGAGGGAACTCAATGTTGTGTTTGGATTTCCTCAGCTCAACCATAATCCTGATAACACTGATTTCAGCCCCTCTGATTTTTGGAGGGCCATTACAAGAGAGGACCATCTACAGCTGGCGCGCACCAAGGTGAGCAGGATTCAGAATCCAGTTCTGCGATATGTCCACAGGATCCTTTTCAGCACTATCTGTGGTCAAGGTGACAACGACGGGGTTGTTTAAGAAACTGAGATATTTCTCATGTGGGTGATGTTGGAGGGGAGATAGATCAATGTTGGTGCCTTCTTAACCTTCAACTTGCAGAAATGCGCGTAGAAGACTAAGGGCACCATAGTCATCGGCGGCCTGATCACAGCTATCGTGGAGCACTACCGGCTTCATCTTGCACCCCTGCTACCTCTTGCACCATCAGGATCGATCGCATGAAGGTAATTCATATGAAACTTATTACGATGATTCAGGGTGAGTCATACTTCATCTTTAGGGCCGCAAGGAGAAGATTGCTTGTAGCAATAGGGCACGAATCACAGTTTTGGATCGTGCCAATTGACTTTACTTTCCTCCTCTAGCTACTGAGGATGAGCCTGAGGAGCCAGCACAACCTACCTAGCAAATGGAGGGTCCCTCATATGGTAGACCTAATTACCAGGGGGGTCCCTCATATGCGAGATATGATTATCAGCAGGGTCCTTCTTATTCTCGTCAGGATTATCAGGAGGGTCCCTCATATTCCAAGGATGACTACCAGGAGGAGCTTGCATACAGTGAGCCACATTACCATATGCTCGAGAAAAATGTTCCGCTCTCAGGGCCACCACAGCAGGTTGTACCTAACAGCTTTGCTTATGCGCCACAGTTTGGCTCTTCTAGTTGTTTAGGTGCATTCGACTTTGCCGCTCTGTAGAGCACCTTGGAGGATTCGAGCAGACCAGGCGGAGTATCACCAGGCAAACATGAGCCGCTGGGATTATGTGGATCGGTCTCTTGATGATCATCGACACCAGCTCGATCAAATGTGGGATTTTATGAGAGAGGAGCATCGCCGAGCAGAGGAGGACAAGGAGTGTATGGTCCAGCTAGAGAGGATGATGCGGCGCTAGCAGGACTACCACATCAACCATGGTCACTTTGGGACGGGACTACCTTGGCCTCCACCGCACCATAGTGATGCATCTAGGTCATTTCTCCTCTTTCTTCTACTTTTGTGAGTATGCATTTTGTTTGTATTCCTCAAAGCTTCTCAACATTGAGGATAGTGTTTGATTCAAAGCTTGGGGATGTTGCATCTGTCATGCATTTTTGTTTCTGCATTTGTTGCAGTTTGCTTACGTACTGCATTTCGTATTGCATGTTGTCAGAAAAATTATCAGGAAAATTGCATTATCTCGTGTCAAACTAACTAACTTATTAACACTTACTAACTTCTGACTTAAGGCACCTTTCTATTTTATGAAATCTAATTGTTGTTTTTATTGATTATCCCTTGAGTAACGGATTTTGGAAAGTAGTTAGTTCCATGTAAAATTATGAACTTTGTACTACATTACTTGTCTAGGTGGCTTTTATTATGTCCTAATTACATCTATATTTTTATTGAACATATTAAGTAATTGTTGAGCTTACTTTGAATAACTATAAAGATAGTAAAATTGAAAAAAATTGAAAAAGTTTGAAAAATATATTTGCATAACAATTGTTGTGGAGGTGCAAAAGTGTTATCTGGAACCTTGGTGTATGCGGGTTATTAGATCCGTAGGGGACTCTTGTCTGGCAACTTAAGACATTTTGGCTTGGGATCTGCCGATTGAAAACCCATTACATGGATTACCTTGTGAAATATAGAGAAGCACTAGAGTATTCAAATCACAATTTAGTTTAAAATCTTCTTTTAGAATCAGGGTTTGTTTGGGCAATTAAACTCGAGGGGTTCCCTAAACACCTATTGCCCTAAGACCATCTGGTCTGGGAGTCATCAGTTGAAAGCCTGTCACAAGGACAACCTTGTGTACCCTTAATTTTTCAAGCAAAAGAGTCTCAAAACTGCAAAGAATTCAAATAGATGATAAAAATAGTTCGAGACTTTCAAGATTCAACTTCAACACGGGCCGCGTTAGCCAAAACGTGCCGCGTTATCCAAAATGGGCCATGTCCATCCATTCAATCATCCATTGTAGTTTCCGCTCTTAAACAGACCGCGCTATCCAAACGGGGTGTGTTCGAGCCACGTCAGCTCAGTGCCACGATCGTGTTCCACGTCAAAACGGTGGTTTCGCCCAATCAAAAGATGCCACGTGTCACGATGACATCAAAATTGTCTGCGTTCCAAATTGTGTATGAATCAAACTCCTATCAGCTCAACTCAGGTCGTTTTGTACCCAACGCGGGTCGTGTTTCCACATTCAAAGGTGGTTCAACGAAACGGATAATTCATGATTACAACTTGACGTGCAAGACACAAACATTTGATTTTAACCATTGGATCTAGGGCTCTCATATCAACTTTTTCCTATAAATAGGACCCTTTGTAACCCTAGAAAGATCCCCTGATTTGAAGATTCAAGCCTTCTGTCTGCAGCTCTAGTGTTGAGAGGAGGAGATCTGAAGACGAAGTTCTGCAGAATCTGTTAGTTATAGTTCTCTTTTCTTTATTTTAGTTTATCGGTTAAGGAAGAACTTTGTTAACCTTGTTAATCATTTGGATTGATTTATTATGAATGGTTAGATGAACTTGCATCTGAATATTTTTATGTCTATTGAGTAATTTATTAACATTAATCGTTAGATATTGTTAGTGTTTTTACTCTCAATTATTCGTGAATGATTTCTTTCGGATTTTTTTTACTGAATATTTGTTTTCGGCCAAGAAGAAAACATACTGTGTTGGCCTGACACAGTATGTTTTCTCTCTATACGCCACCGTCTGTTTATGCATTTTGTTTGAATATTTTATTCGGTGAAGAAACTCGGTCGTGATCATAGCCGACTCGACCATGTTCTTCCACATTTTCTGAGCCCTGTGCGCAATCTGTTTTGAATATTTTATTATTTTCCTCGAGAACGCGATCGCGATCTTCACAGACTCGACCGTGTCCTTTCTCATTATAGACTCGGGTCGTGTTGTTCACGCACCCTGTTTTGCCATTTTCTAAATATTTTATTTGTTTTTGAGACGAACACGGTAGCGATCGTTGTCGACTCGACCATGTTCTATCTGATTCTAGAATTCATAGATTGTGGGTTGCTATTCACTTGAGAGAGGCCTAGCAATTTGGGATTGGATTTTATCGCATTTTAAATTTAAATTGATTTGGGTTTAATGTGTTTACAAATTCCTAATTTAATTTATGACTAAAATAGTTAGGTCATCCGAAAGGAGTCCTATATTATTAAATAGTTTTGATCCATCACATGAATTTTCATGATCCATTGGGATGTTTGGTTTATCATTGTCAATTATGAGTTATTGGTGAGATCTTGATTCATTATCGATACAATATCATTGTCAATTCAATAATCAATAATTGGCAAATAATTAGTTATTGACTCACAACTAGTTATTAATTTCCATCGCCAATTTTCAATAATCAATAATTAGCAAATAATTATTAATCTACCATCAGTTTACTATTTATCATTGTCAGATATTGACTAATTGCTGATTTTGGTTCATTGGCATAAATCATACTTCTAATCACATAGTGTTGATTCATAGATATGACTTATCAAATATTGACCAAGTAATTGTTGTCGATTCTTACTTCATCAATATTTATCATATGATCCTTAAAAAAATCATTATTGATCAGGATCCATCGTTATGAATTTTTGTCAATGTTGTCAGCTTATGATTTGTCATTGTAGAACATGACAGTGATTCTTTGCAGTCTTCTCATTAACTAATGGTATAATGATGAGATTATTCTTCTCATTAATTTTTCACGTAAATCTTGTGATCTCTGGTCTGATTTAATTATCTATATTATTGTCATCATACCATTTAAATTTATGCATTAGGGGAGAGAGAGGATAATTCAACAAATATCTATTTAGAATTTTATTAATATTGGTATCAAAGTTTGATTATTAAATTGTATAAATTTAATGGAGGACAATAAGTTCTCAATCGGATGCCTTTGTTGATAAGACCAAATTTTCTATTTGGAAACATCATATGAGAGACTATATGAATTATAGAGGCCTTTGTGATCTAATCAAATATGATGTTGCAAAACTCGAGAACATGGATGACACAAAGTGGGGGAAATCAAAGATCAAGATAGTTGCCCAAATTCGATAAAGGACGATGCTAAGATGTTTCATCGTATTCAAATAATCATCACAAAATAAGGTGTTGTAAATGAATAAACTTGTTAACCTGAAGTATAAATATGGTCATTCTTTTGTAGAATATTTGGATAGCTTTCAAATGAGATTCAAACATTATTGTTACTGATCTTGTTATCAAATAGTTGTGAAATAAGCATTGTCTCTTTAAATAGTTCAGCTATAGAAGGAAAGCTATCATTAAAAATTATCAACGATAGCTAGTTCAATTAAGAGACAAGAAGGCAAGATCACAAACTCTACAATTCATTAGAAGCATTGATTGTGGAAGATTGTAGGACAAGCAAATAAAGAAACTCTCACCACTATGATCAATCGAGGTATAAAGGAAAATCAAAGTCCAGTAAAGATCTTACTTATCATTAGTGTGAAAGACAGGACATTTCAAGAAAGAGTGCCAAAAATTGAAGCGTGACAAAAGCATCAATATGTGCATTATAGCATGAGTGTCCTTTAGTGTTTATTCAAGTTGTGTCTCCATGCGTCTCCATTAGAAGGATTTCCAATAGATGGTGATATGTATCCTTTTCTTAGACAATAATATGCTCTTGAAGCAACACCCATGAATTTGTCTACAAATATCACTAGAAGATATGAGTGAATCAGATGATTGTGATACCAAACACATTTCCACAATTTTTATTATAAAAAAACCACAATATTGCAAAATACTAATCGTCGTAGGTGATACACTTGAATTCATTGATACATCAAATAACCAACTTACATAGGCTTCAACTACATCTTGACTCATCCACTTGCTTGATCCATTTGGCTTAGACTCGGAGCATAATGTGTTTGTTTGAAATTTTCAATGTCATCTCGAGCTTGTTTAAATTTTTTAACATGTAAATGAGATGATCAAATATCAAGTAGAAAAAAAAAAGCAAATTTTGTGATATGTAAAAATATAAAACACAAAGCTCACATATTCACTTCTCCTACTTTGAAAGGACTTTGAACCAACACGATGAAGATATTTTACAACTTTGTGGTCATCCCTCGCTTTCATTGATATTATTCTTTAAAATTTTAAATAAAATGTTATAATAAGTAATCTCTTTATTCATGTGCTTATATTAATATCTATTCTGATGATTTTTCATATGATAAAAATTTCACTTTCTTCGTCAAGCTCTAGTTGTCATCTACGAGTTATTCTTTTTCGATCATCATTGTGAGAATTTCCAGGTCGAGCAAGATCTCCCAATTGTTTTAGTCTTTTTTTAACCTCAGTTGGATGTCTTTTGTGGAGTTTGCTCATCTATCGGCCCACAACATGAGATTATTCATAATGTCATCTAAATTTAGGCGATTCTGTGCAAAACATGTTAGAATTTAGAAATTTAAATATATGAATGAACAAATTAAATGAAAGTAATCAATACTAACCTGAGCAAGCTCCCAAGCATGTTGCTTATATATTGCGGAAAGAGTCCTCCAATCTCCATCAATATATAAGGGGAGTAAATATCAACAAGCTTTACCCACTTCTGATGTCATTCTTACATGATTGACATGTCATTAATGGACGAGCACCATCGATAGTGAACTCAATCTTCGTCTTTTCACCTTGATGTATGTAATACTTATGAAGTGAATGGCTATAATAAACATCCCTCTTATTAGTACAAGAGGAAACTAACTTGACAGTGAAAAATGAACAATATTAAAGAAGGATGGTTGGAGCATTCAAAACTAGATGCAAATACGATTCATATAACATGAAGACATACCAGATAGACTCATAGACAACACACCAGCTCGTGCTAGTCATGTTAATTCAATATTTATCAAAATTAACTAGAGATTATGATACTATACTCAAGAACAATGCATTGAGTGACAAAAATAATATATGATAATAAAGAGGAACAAGATCAGACAACGGAATATCAACCTCAAGATTACCAATGAATCAAGCAATTGATATTATAAATTAATGAAATTAATCATAAGTTTACCTCGTAATTAGCATCGAAAAGTTCAAGAAGAACATGTTGCAGGAGTTCGCTCATAGCACAAGCAATTAAGCTAAAATTTAATAGATTCAATAATTCTCTTAGATAATAACGACCAATAGTATTTATAGGTTCCTAGATGCTAGACTTTGACAAAAGGTAAAATCCTAATTTAGCCTACAAGTAAAGGACATTTCTTTCCTAAAATAATAACTCCATTCTTGTCATGACTTTTAACATAATATTTGATCCTAGTTAATTCCAAATATTTGGATTAAATAATTGAGTCATGAGTTGTTTGGGCCACATCATGTGGACTCTTCATGCAGTCCAATCAATTTGTAACACATTGAGTAGTTGAATTTGATCTAGAGTCTTTCTAGTTTTAAGATGATTCTCCACATCAACCTGAATTAGTTTCGCTCACAATTTTTTCATTGGACCAATATTCAATCACAAGGATTCTTCACCATCTTGAGCAACATCATCTTGTCATTGTTGAATCTAGGATCCCAAGAGTGTTTTGATGAT
The DNA here is from genome assembly GCA_001647135.1 of Pontederia paniculata. Lineage (NCBI taxonomy): Eukaryota > Viridiplantae > Streptophyta > Magnoliopsida > Commelinales > Pontederiaceae > Pontederia > Pontederia paniculata. The sequence continues at coordinate 17,407 of LTAE01009941.1, forward strand.
CACAAATTTGTAAGGGAACTTAGTTTGTACTGATGAACTTGTTGAGCTGAATTCTGTAACAGGTTGACTCAAGTTCAGAAGTTGTTAGGTCGACCGAAGCTAAAAGAATGGACGACCTATGCACATGGAAGACATCTCAGAAGAAGCATATGTGTGCATCGGTCATCCTATGAATACAGAGAGATCGACCTATGTTGAAGGAAGGTGGATGAGAAGGGATCAAGGGTTGACCAGTCGACCAGAGATGAAGGAAGGA
>LTAE01009942.1:0-11021 GCA_001647135.1 Pontederia paniculata
TTCTATTTTTAATGCATTACCAGTTTCATTTATATGGTTATGATTGAGATATGATGTGATGTTGAATGTTCAAGAGATGGAGCTGAAAAGTTGAATCTCTATTTTGTGAATATGAGAGGATAGCAAAATGCATCCTATTATATTTTGATCTGAATTTTATGTTATTCTGATTTCTATGATTAGTTGTGTTATGTCTGATTTGAGTCATGTTGTAATGCTGGATGCTTAAGAAGTTTAGCCGAGAAGCTGCTTCTTTATTTTGTGAATCTGAGAGGATAACAAGATGCATCATGTCTTGTCCTGATTCAGACTTGTGCTATTTTGATATCTGATTTTGTGACTGATTGGTTTCTTTAGTTGATTTACATGCAGAAGTCTCTGAATGTTGATTGACTTCATTCATTTTCTACAGGTTATTGTTTGAGAGAACAATAAATATAAATCACCTTCTGAAATCAAGAGCTTATGAATTCTCTTTGTGCTGAAATGAGATTTGATGTTGCATGGATGCTAAAGAGTTGATGCTTGGCACTTGAATTGAGAGATAGATTTTATATTCTTTTGCAACTCCATTTTAGCCAAGAGGTTAAGATATGGTTGTCCATGTATATTTCGGTGAGTTGTTGATTTGGACTTTCTATCGATTTGTTGAGAAACTTCATCTTTACTGTCAAGGTTTTGTGGAGACACATTGAATTGACTTATTATGTTTTGATTGAAATTGAATTCTCAATGGGACTAGATTTATTCCAGATTATTATTTAGATGAAACCAATCCCTAGGATATTATTCCTTAACTGTAATTATCAATCTTGTTCCCTTGTTAGTTAATTTTAATCCTTGTCCTTAAACCAAAATACCAAAAATATTTTATCATTCATTTCTGAAATCAGATTACTATTTTTACTGATACTCTTACTTTGCCACTTCCCTCTTAGTTTTCAGTTTGTCATTTAGTTTTAGTTTTTTTTGTTTTAGCTAGTTCCTTTTCCTAGTTAGTTAAGTTTGTTATATTAGTCCTTTAGCTTCAATTCACTGCGGATACGATACCCGAGGTTAGCTACTCGACCTGTGCACTTGCAGATTTGAGGAAGCTAAGGGTTTACAACTTGATTTTCATCCCTCACATTCACACATAATTCAGCACACTTTGTAGAGAAAATAGAACATTTTATTACTGCATAGTGTCTGACATATATTCATATTACATCACACACTCCATATCTACACACCTCACACATACAAAACCCATAGCACTACATTCTTCACATCAAGCACTGCCGTCACGCCTCCTTTGGGTGAAGAAGATGAGCGAGTTGGCTGAAGGTGACTGCCCAGGCGTCAAAATCAGAGTACTACATTGAGCGGGTGAAGGAACTAGAGGAGCGAGAGGTGAAGCTCGATGGAGAGCTGCTCGAGTATTTGGTGACCTCTTGATATCACCATCAACTCCGAACTGCAGAAGTAGCTCAAGATCAAGACCGTGGAGATCAGCATGCTCAACATCACCATCAACTCCCTGCAAGCCGAGAGGAAGAAGCTGCCAGAGGAAATCGCGCAGGCCACGGAGATGAAGAAGGTGCTCCAGAGGCAGATCCAGCTCGAGTCCAAACAAACGAATAGGGCAGCTGTTGCTACTGAAGCAGCAGGTGACGAGCTTCCATGCGAAGGAGGAGGAGGTCATGAGGAAAGACAAAGCGGAGCTGGACAAGACATTCAAGGCTTGGCCAAACTTAATAAGCTGCATACATGCACGTAGGTGCGCCAGAGGTCTCCGACGGCGGCGGCAGCGGACGAAGACGCTGAAGTCCCAGCTGGCTGGAGGAGCAGGTGTCCTGGAAAGTGTAAAGGACGAGAAGGCTCTTGCGACCGAGGAGAAGAAATAGGTAGAAGCCAAGGTATGCGAAGGTGCAGCTGGAGCTCGACCAGCTCGGCCTCATTATCTACAACACCAATGTGAAGCAGCTGGTGGACGTGAGGGGCCATGAGTACCTCTCCTTCCTCGGTCAGAAGACGCAACATGAGGCGACAATGAGGTGAAAGAAAGAAAACAGTCACATGCGGAGCTTGGTGAGCCTCTCGCAACAGCGGCAACAACCGTATTTGACGGCAGTAGCATTGTTGGCGATGTATCCGTGGACGACACCGAGGCGGAGAAGTTTTTTTTGGCGCTTGTGACAGGCACGCTGCGGCCTAGGTGCATGTTGCAGAGGGTGCGTGGATAACAACCTCCTCAGGAAAAGTATCAGCAGCATCCAACTATTTTGCATGGAGAGGAGGAGAAGGATTGCTGATATATATGGGCCAGAGTCAGCGGCTGGCCGGAGAATGAGACGAGAAAGGCTTGGAGGAGGACTTGAACAAGCAGCATTGCTGGAGAGTCTGAGGAAGAGTTTTTTTCCTTTTTACAGGTTAAAAGTTTAGTTGCGGATGGTGGAGCAACTGATGATCCAGATGGAGGCATTGGCAGCCGAGGAGAAGAAGGCGGTCCGCTAAGAAGGTCTGGTGAGGAGAAGCTCAGGATGGGTGTTGCTACAGCGGCTTGGAGTACACACCCGACATCGGTAGTGATCGGAAGCTGACAATCGACGTCGGCAGGCCTGCTCGAGCAAGAGGGAGAAGGGCATTCCCCTCGAGCAAAGGAGCAGAAGAGCTGAGAGAAGGACATCTCTCTCGAGCAGAGGCGTGCGAAGAGGAAGAGCGCTAGTTGATCCCTATAGAACTCCGAGGTCATGAAGAAGTGCTAGGATCGGAGTGCTTTGGCTGCGGAAAGTTCTTTGTGTCGGCAGGTTCTAACAGGGACGGCACACACTCAAGGTCTAAGGAGGAGACGTGTCAAAGGGCTGACACGATGTTGTAGGATGGAGGTTGTGACCATGTCGAAGGATTGACATCATGCTGCGGGTCGGAGTTAGTGTCGATGTCGAAGGAATGACATGATGCTACATTTGATTGACATTGCTACGCATGACACTAGTCAGGTGAGCCTACTTGTGGGTGGCCGAGTTCAATGACTATGTGTCGACGATTGACCAATGGACGGCGAGAACTACTCGGGGTGCGTAGCGCAACATTGGTCAGGTGAGCCTACCTGTTGGTGGCCGAGTTCATCAATTGTGTGTCGATGATCGACTAGTGGACGTGGGGACTACACGGGGCGCATAGATAGCGCGGACGTCAGGAGGGCATCAAGACGGTGGGTCGCGGTACGCGAACATCAAGGCTGATCCGATCCAGCTCCGGAAGGATGAGCACAGCAGAACTCTAGGGCGAGGGGTTGAAGGTGTGCGACATCAGTGAGAGGTTGCCGGAAGATATCAACTACTCGAAGGATCGTAGTAGTTCCCCCTGCAGCCGAAGACCGGATTGGGGATTGACCGATGACAAGTTCCTCATAAGATTTGAAGTAAAGTCAAGATTAAGGGGGAGTATGTTGGAACTTTTTAATCTTGAGTAAGAGTAGAAGTCTACTAAGATTAGAAGATTAAGTTGGATTACAATTAGATTGTTTTCTTCTACTCAAAGTTGGACTCTTTGTAATATAAAAATACCCAGCTGATCAATGAAATACACGCGTTGAGTTCTTCTTCAATTTTTCTCCTCTGTTTCTTTACGTTACTGCTCTGCTTTCTTTCTCTGTTGGTGCATGCTATTGTTCGTGGGCCAACATCATGGGCTGGAGATGAACTGCCATATGTTCTTATGGGTAATCAGGGCGCTGTTAGATAAGCATGTGACCTATGCTACTGCTGGAGCAGCTGATGACGACCCGCTCGGCTACCTGCTGGAAGGATTCCTGGAGAGGATGAAGGTGTCGGACTTGGGGCTCGTCGTCGTGCCATTCTGGGNGGTCTTGTCGCACTGTGGCTGGAACTCGACGCTGGAGAGCATCGTTGATGGCATGGCCATGATCGCTTGGCTGGTGTAACGAACAACGCATGGACGCATTGCTCCTGGTCGAGGGAACGAAAATGGCGATTCGGCCCAAGGAAGAAGATGATGAGGACGGAGTCGTCAGGAGGGAGGAGATCGCGAGGGTGGTCAAGGAGTTCATGGAGGGGGAGGAGGGTCGCGCCGTACGCTGGAGGGTCGGCGAACTCCAGCGGGTGGCCGCCGGGCAATTGGCCGGCGAGGGGGATTCTCACAAGGCTCTAAGTGACGTCATCGTCAAATGGGGTTAAAGAATAAAAAAAATATTTTAGTTGATGGTACAACATGTACCTTTACAATCCATATAACCAAGTTTGATTGTCACACCTGAGTAGCAGGGGTGTGTCTCGGGTTGAGGGATGAGGAAGTTAGTAGCCTTGAGTTCGAGCCTTGAAGTCACTAATTTAATTAGAGGAATTTCGTTATATTCTTTACCTCGACTCTGGATTAGTGAGGTGCTAGTAGCTCTGGATACCAAGGGACCCGGATAACCAAGAAAAAAAACTTTTACAATCCATATGCATGGCCGCATGAATTATGACATCTATATGTCATATTACAAAATAAAGTTTATTATAGATAAATTTTGCCTTCTAATTTCATATTAGAATTTTAAAAAATATAATTTTATAAATTTATATAAAATGCACTGCAAATAAAAAATATTATATTCCATCAATCAAAATTTATAATTTATAACCATCTTAGAATAGATAATTTATATACCAGAGAAGCACAAATAAGTGCGTTAACAATGATAAGAAATTATGATCAGTTTAAACTATTGCCAGCACTGCTCAAATATATTATTTATTTAACCTAATTTTATTTGCATATTCCAGTATACACGTTATAATATTTTAATGTTCCACTTATTCTTTAGCTAATACCTACGTCTTTGTTGATCTTATGACGATGCTCATACATATTATACCTATAATTCATTGATATACTATATATATTCAACACATAGTGACCTTTGATTAAGTAAAGTAACTTCGATACAGAAATTCGAAAATCTATTATTGCAGTAGATTCAGCAAAGAAATTGATCAAGGCATCCAAGAAAAATCAGAATTTCAAGTACTCCGAGCAAATCAAAGACGCCAATTATTTTATTTTAGCGGGAGGATGATAATATACATTCATGATTCATCCCCAATCTTTTTTTAATTCTATTTAACATACACTAGCAATTTGAATAGCTAAAAGTATACAGTAGTTTAACTAAGTCACATACACAAAAAGACACAAAATATAATGAGGGTGACTCTTAATTGAGCCTAGTTTTTCTTTACGTGAAAAATAATAATAGATAGTACATCTAAGATGCAGAATAACTCAAAGTTTATGAAATTTATATATGAACTCAAAATATAAAATACATAATTAAACTTCGATAATCATATGAGATGAGCGGCTTTGCCATCATAATTATTCGAGAGGTTTATTGCATAGAGGTCATGTAGTTTTATTGTTGAGTTAATCTTTAAGGTATTGTTTGACAAAAAAATACTGAAATAGATATAAATAATTATTTAAATAGTTTTAATTATTATATAGATTCTAAATTAAAATTACTAAATTTGATTTTAATAACTTTAATTTAATCAATATAATAATAAAATAGAATTTATTAGTGGGTGTTTCTTCCAAATCAAAGAATTTATAAATTATTAAAATAATAATAACCAACAAAATGATAAAGAATAAGAATGTCACACAGGTAATAATTAATAATAAATATCTTGAGAGTATACTTAGAAATTTTAACAGGCTAGCCAACCTTAAATAATGATTTCTCAAATGTCTTAAAATGCTAGATATCAATCTATTGCCACTATTATTAATAGTACTTATATATTAACTTAGTCAACATGTTACACACTACCTAGACATTAGACTCTATTCTATAGTATCTTTGACAAAAGGTTTAATCATAGAAATTTATATGATTATATTAACATAATTATTGAAAATAAGAATTTTAAGTAACATCTACACCTACTTAAATTAATCATAGTCATTAAATATTCTTTGAAAGTATGGAAATTTTATAAACATATTATTAAGATAATCACGAATTCTTCAAATTTAATAAAGTTATTATTGATTAATATGTTGTCTTTCAATGAGACTAATTAAGGATTCATGTTAGCTCTTGTTTGGTCGAGATATAAAGGATTGGATTAGATTCAATATTATACCCAAACATTCAACTTTATATTTTAAAGAAAAGAAATTAATATGCATTTTTTTACGCTTGAATCAAGAAAAATATGCATATTTTATGCATATAATTTAGGATACTTTTCATAGTTTTGATCATTGTACGAATCAATTCTATTATTTATTTTTATAAATTCTTTTGAATCAGTTTCTATCCAATATCCTCTATTTTGATATCTCAGGACATAAGATTTGACGTTTGGAGCACCTAAAATAAATTGTATATGAACACATAACTGAAATCAACCACGAAAAATCAGCATAACATAACATGATCAACATTAGAATTCAACATGGGTTTCCTTCTCTCACAAAGCAAGCCATTTTACAACCTAATACAGGTCGCGTCGCGTCCTCTCATAGACAATCATGTTCAGCCATATGCAAACTTAGCCAACTTTTAAACCATAAACAAGTCACAAGATGGACCATTTGTTAACACAAAGTAGGTCATTTTCTCTCACGAAAAAGCTTATTTGTATATCGACGAACAAATATTTTGACTTGTTCATCAAGTAACCTTATAGCCATTGGATGGAAGACCCTAAGGGATCGATTTTTAGCTCTCTCTAGGAGGTCATCTCTCATAACATCTCTGTCCAGAAAATCATCTCTTATCTCTCATTAGTTTTATGAAGTTCCTTATGCCCAAGCATCAGACATAGATCCGTGTTTTCTTTTGTAAGAGCCAAGAAGTTGAAGGAGTCACAATAAGCGGTGTTGTTGTTCTATTTGGAAGGGATTGTTGTAGTTAGCATCTTCATTTGTGATAAAACTTTGTGTTAGTTTACTTTATTATTTTCTTCTAAATGATTAGGAGGAAGGACAACGACCTTTGAAGGGGAAGAACCGAACGTTTTTCTTAATTCTGGTTATTTTTAAAACTTTGTTTTGTGTTTGATGATGAATACCTCTAACTAAACTCCTATTATATAGTTAGTTGAGTTAGGGAATGTTCTTGTGATGATTCGTTTGTTTGATTTAAGCAGAATGAAACTATATTTAATTTCATGTTTTAACTCATATTCCATGGTGTGTAGAGGCTATCTACTTTTTATGTGATGATTGGAATCAAATTGAAAATTAAGTTGTTTTCTTTAATGATTCTTTAATATGTGCATGGATTCAAGTAGTGATATGTTTAAATAAACGTCGCTCATTTGGAATTTGTCTGCTTCACAATGTCGAGAATTCATCTGTTCTTTTGAATTTCTTCTCTAATCTATTCCGTAAGCTATTGAATCTCCTACTTGCTATGACTGTGTACAACCTTACTAGGTTTTAGAGCATAGAACAATAAGGAGATCAGAAGATTTCTTACTGCTCATTTCTAGTCAAATGACAAAACACCCATTTGTTAAATCCTAATGGGATGCTGGTGGATTGATTATGAGCTAGAAGGCCAATAATCAGGGTTATACAATCAAATAATAGAAGTTAGGTTCTACATCCGCATTACAATCTCTGGTATTGGAAGGCATGATCATTCGTGATCCAAGTTTATCATATTGTGAAAGGATTTATGTGATTCATCTCTTCCCTTGGGGAATCACTACATTGTATAACCTCATGCATTAAGGTAATGAATATAATACTCGAGCAAGACTGACTCTGGAATCTTACTCATTGCTCCATTAATATGTCATTTTTCTTGCGTGCCTCAATTCTATTTTCTCTCTATATTCTACTATACATAAAAAAAAGTTTAGCTTCGTATTTCTTTTACCCCTTCATATGTCCCATAATTCATAGTTGCTATTCTTCTAGGTTAGATTGCTTAGATTATTAGTAATTTTAATTGTTTCTGCTTCCCTAAGAATTCGATACCTGAAGTACTGCAATAAATATTGTGCAGTTATAACAAACATTGTGTGTCTAAGTTTTACAACTATTATTGTTTATTGTTGGTCATGATTCTGGCATATACTGTCACAATGTACCCTGATTCATATGTCATGTGTTTGATTGAATATAATGCATAGTAAGATACATTGCACATATATTATGATGTAGTTTGTATTAGGGAACTTTATTGAACCCTATGTAAAGATTCTAGGGAACTTTATTGAACCCTGTGTTAAGATGAATCTTTATTAATAAATACTTTCTTTTAGAACATGATTGTTGATCTTAATGACTTTTGCTTTGCATCTTGACCATTAAAATTAATTATTGACTGTTTAGTGTAACCAAGTTTTGTTCTTCTAAATGAATAAGAAAATTGATCTTCAAATTTAAGTCAAAACAATTCATGTCACTATCTGGATTACTCATGTGAGAGGACCTGATAGTTGGAGTTGATTAAGCGATTAATAGTTTAGGAGTTGCATCTTAATGCATTTTAGGTTAGATTTAGAATGAATTCATTTGAATGCTTTGGTTAATCTAAAAACATAGATGATTTCTATGAGATCATAACTTAAGCAATTTTTAATCCATAGTTAGATTTGACTTCTACATAGATTTGATTCAATTTGACATAGTGATGAAACAAAGTGACCTAATTCCCCAAATTGACTTATCTTATCCCATCTAATCTTCTTTGGTTCAATCTTACCTTATCTAAACTTTTATTTTCTATTATTCAAATTTCAATCAAAATCATTTTTTGCCATTTAAACTTTTTTTGTCGACTTTCAAATTAGGTAGGTTAGGTGACATTTGTTCTCGAGCGATCAACAACCTTATTCTTCACTTTATTAGTTGGAGGGCTAGTGAATTTGCAAGCGTATTTTGATCGCATTATAGAGTTTGAAAGAAACGTTAGGTTCTGCTCCTATAGTAGTTGCACCATATTGGAGTATTCCTTTTGAGTTCATGAGTGATGCAACTAATGGAGCTATGTTAAGTCAGCACTGTAACAAGAATTTTCATGTGATTTACTATGCAAGACGAACACTCACACGTCACCATCAAAAAATAATTTATGGTTGTTTTTTTTTATAAACTTTGATCTTATTAATATGTTCAAAAGTTATTTTTATATATTTATGTAGCCATCGATGACCAAGAAAGAAGCACAAAACACACTCTTGAAATGGATTCTTCTTCTCCAAGAATTTTGATGGGGAGTCATAGATAAAAGGAATAGGAAAATTTGTTGGCCAACAACCTTTCAACATTGGAGCAAGCATTTGAAGAGGAAGAGGACAACTAGGAAGAATTTCCAAATGAATTTTTTTTTACATCAACTTTTCTCAAGATTAAAAAATCTAATACAATTCGTAGATTATCCTAACTTTATTACATGTCGCTGGATTCGTAAGGGGAATGACTAGTCAATAAAAGGAAAAAAAAATTCTTTGCGGATCTTAAATATTATGTTTGGCAAGAACCCTACCTGTTTAGAATATACACAAATCAAATAGTTTGTATATACGTGTTTGAAAAGGAGTTTGACAAGATATTGAGTCACGATCATGACCAACCAACAGGAGGACACCTTGGACCAAATCGAACAATAGCAAAGGTTATAAAATGCATATTTTAATTGCCAACATTATTCAATGATGCACAAGCATACTACAGGTACGATGAATGTCAAAGGCATGTAGTATTTCTCATAAAAATAAAATGCCCTTAAATGATAATTATTTTTACGATATTTTTAATGTTTGAAGTATTGACTTCACGGGACCATTACCTGAGTTCTTTAACAATGACTATATCCTAGTGGCTATAGACTATGTATCCAAGTGGGTTTATGCCATCTCTATACCCATTGATGATGTAAAATCTGTCATTAAATTCTTGCAAAATAATATTTTCACCAAATTTAGTATTCCAAGGTTATCACCATTGATAATGGGACCTTTTAATCAAATTTGTGGTAACCCATAGGTTGAGCACATCATATCATGCCTATAACACCCTGACTCAAAATCATGACCCAACACGGACTGTGTCCAACCTTGAATCATAATGTAAAATATATTGAACCATTAAGTTTACTTATGGATCAAAATAATTTTTGTTACCTACTTCATGAAACAATAGAGTTTTAAAATCATTATATAGTATATCCATTTTTATGATCAATCAGATCTTCACACTCTACTTGAGGTATTGAAAAAATTATCATCATGCACTATGTTACTACTGGGTAAAATATTGAAAGGCACACATTTCTCATTTGATTCAAAAGTTCAAAGGACCTTCTCTATCAATTTTATGCCTTTTAAACTTTTAAAATTGTTTTATAAATATCATAGCACCAAGTTATCATCCAAACATTATGAATTATTAAACCTTACATCATTTTTAATATGCTAACAACTACGGGTAGAAAGATGCATAGATACATTCATTCTTCGGATATCATATCCTAATTCGATCCATACGAGTTTCGGTATATTTAATAATTAATCCATAAAACTATTTAAAATATCTTGGTAGTAGGTCATCATTCTAATAATGATTATTCGTATACATTTTCACTCGAGATGAATTAGATCCACTGAAATATGATTCAAGAATTCTTCACTTGTACATAATATATGAATAAGAAAATTAAGTTCATTATACTCCTTTGGAAAGGACACCCAAGATTTATAATCTAGATCAGCATGACAATGATTTACTTACTAGATCATAATTTTGTTTATACCTTAGATTTGAGTGTTTCTTGATATTACCAAAAGTTGGATTTCAAGATCTAACTATCGTTTAGCATTTCCTAGTTTTTGGATAAAGAAAACATATCCAGCTTAAGTTAACACATCCAACATTGTTTGAGTACAATTGGGTCGTAAATCGTTAATGAATGGATATAACACATTATAACCTCACCATATATATATATATATATATATATATATTCTTGGGCTTGGAAGAGAGAACAATGAGACCCTCTCTTCTCTAAT
>LTAE01009943.1:0-17658 GCA_001647135.1 Pontederia paniculata
GTCACGGCCCGTGACAAAAAATGTCACGGCCGTGATCGAACGATGGTCATCTCTGGAGATTCGTCACGGTCGTGATCGAACGCAGGTAAATACACAAGTTTGTCACGACCCGTGAAAGTTTTGTCACGGCCGTGACCGAAGACTCTTCATACTCCAGTGGTTTGTCACGACCCGTGATGATTATATCACGGTCGTGACCGAACAAAGGCGGACTCCAAATTATGTCACGACCCGTGATATGGAAATCACGACCATGATCAGCATCCGCTACGCGTCACGCCCGCGACATGGTCGTGATCGAAGATTTTCCAAGTTGTCACGGTCGTGACCGAAGTCGAATTTCCGCCCTTCTAGTCATCACGGCCCGTGACAATAGTGTCACGACCGGTGATGATACTAGAATTTTCTTCCCTTCGACATTTCCTATGGTTTTCCTTCTGCCATGCAGCCACCGGTCCCTGGACATATAGAAAATACACATTATGTAGATATTTACTCTTTAAATGAAATAAATGAATAAAAATAGCGAAAATGCATGAATATGAAAATGAAATGCATGCAAATTATATTAATTATATAATGAAAAACATGAATAAATAGGTAATTATCACCATGATACTATAATAGCATATATGGATTTGGAGTTGTTCCATGAATGTTAAGACAACATTCCTGAATGGAGACCTGTCTGAAGACGTATATATACCACAACCTGAAGAGTTTCAAGTGAAAGATCAGGAGGATAAAGTGTATAAACTCTGAAAATTTATATGGCTTGAAGAAATCACGTAGACAATGATATTTGAAATTCCATGAGATGATAATCAAATTTGGTTTCAAGACGAATAAATTAGATCATTGTGTCTACATCAAGAAAAGTGAGAGCAGTTTTGTGATATTGTCACACTATGTAGATGACACTGCTTGCCGGTAATGATGTAGAGATGCTCGATAAAATCAAGGATAAATTGAATAATTTGAAATGACAGACATGGATGATGCCTCTTATGTACTGGGCATTAAAATTAGTCGTGACATAAATGCAAGAAACTTGAGTTTAAGTCATGACGTTCAGGATGTAGAATAATAGTCCTGCGTCGACACCACTAGTGGTTGGAAAGAGACTGAGTAAAAGTCAATGTCCCAATGCAGGGCAAGAACCTTTAAGTGAGCCTTATGCATAAGCGGTGGACAGTCTATTGTAGCTATGTACGAGATTCAATTTGTCTTATGCGATTAGCTTGGTTAGCAGATTTCAAAGTAATTCGGGAAACTCTCACTAGAAAGTCATTAAGAGGATACTACGATATCTGAAGGGCACAGTACAATTGAGATTGACATACCAGACTGATACACTCGAGGTAGTAGGGAGTTCAGATGTAGACTTCGACGGTGATATTGACGATCGTAAGTCTACATCAGGCCACTTGTTCCTTTTGGGTGGTGCAATCATTTCTTGGGAAGCAAAAAATAGGGATGTGTGGCTAGACACACACGAGAGACTGAGTATGTTGCTTGTAGTATAACAATCACCCATGACGTATAGCTCAAGCATTTCGTTTTGAAACTAAGGGTCCATCTGGTCGGACGATCATTACCGACGTATTGTGATAATCAAGTTGCGATAAGCTTGATACATAGTGAAACCAATAGTTCAAAAGAAAAATACATTGAGATTTTGTATCACTATATTCAGGATATAATTGATAAGAATGAAGTAACTATGACTTACATGCCTATGAGTGACATATTAACTGATTCTCTTACGAAGAGAATCACAACTAGTACTTTCATCAAACACGTGAGCTTGATGAGACTCAGGAGTGATTGGCCAGTGCGGAGTATTCACAAATAGTGAAATTTCGAAACATGATCTCCAGTTAGACTACTCACGTATAGTGGGAGTGCTGACACATTGACCACATTTGTCAAGTGGGAGTTATTATAGTTATGACTATCGTGGACACACGTACTCGCCCGAGATTATCACGCATGCCAATGGGTCGAACGACGATGTAGAGTTGTTGTGTTTGTTGCAACGAACACGCCACAAAAGTTGTTGGAACATAACGCGAAATCGTTGGGTGAGCAGCCGCTTGAAGGGAACGGAATGCAGCAGGCGACGCGACTATATATGTGTACCATACTCCCCAATCGCTCTGACGAACTTTAGCTTTCTCCCTCTCAAGCTTTCATTTTTCTCTAAAATTTGGTTGGAAAAAACTAAAAAAGAGTAAATTGATGGCTTCATGATAATGTGCCCAAAAATGGCATGAAGCCTATAAGAATGGGCACATTTTATATCATTTGTCAAATACTTTCTAATCCTTATTTATCATCTAAACATTTTCTATAGGACGAGCTCATGTGTTCATGACCAACAAATAAGAATGGAAGGCTTACTTGTTAGGAGTTGGATAAATAGTACTGTGAGATTCCATTTTTGTACAATGTCAATGTCATGTGCATGTTTGTGTTATGTATTAAAGTCCACTTTGTCATTTCTCTGTTGCTATAGTAAGTGGAGTCCAATTGTTGACAGTTTTTTTAGTTTACTGTAGCGGCGGTCTGCATAATGTTTAGTTGTTGTAGTAGTTTTTTCAGTTTCTGAAATAAAAACTTTTCACCTATATAATATATATATATATATATGTTTGTTCTGTCTGACTGTCTCCAAACCTACTTCTTCTCTACTTATTCTTGCCAATTGATGAGATTTGTAGCTGGAATTTTGAATAAATGCAAAAAACTACCAAAGTTGTCACTTTGATCTCTTGTTCCTTCATTAATCTTTTCTTTTGAGGTTAAATTTCATGTATAGTTCCTAATTATACTCGTATATCATTGTCTTTCTTTATTTTATTTTACAATTTTAACGTCGGTCTAATCGGTTACCGTCGATTTTTGTCAATTGTCATTTATATCAACTAGAAAAAAACAATATAATATAATCATAATTCTTCATATTTGTGACAATTTAAAAAGTCAGTAATATTATGCATTTGAAAACTTTAAATTAACATTAAATGCTAACTTTTTATAAAAATTATAGTATAAAGAATATAAAATTTTTGAATAAAATACTTGAAGAAGAGATTCCAAAAGTTGGAACTCTCCTTTCAATTTTTATATTAATTTAATATATTATTTTTTTATTCAAAAGTAAAACTAAAGTTAAGGGACATTAATGTAAGAAAAAAAGTGTTAAAGAATGAGAGAGATATAACGAATATATACATGAAAAATATTCCATTTTTAGATGTCATGCATCCATGTTTATTACACGTTGTCTGTGGTGCTTATATATAGTAAACCCACCTACTCACTCTTGCTATTTCTAGCAGTTGATTTTGGCCTAAAGTTTTTCTTTTGTTACTTTTTTGGGTGAGGATCCGAAGTTTATATTTTAGTGTTAAAGCCATCATATAAAGTTTAATATAGTATGATTAGTTATATTTGAGGAATGAGGAGGATGAAGCATTAAAACTCTAATCTTATGACAATTTCATAATTTAATCATGTTCAAGTCGACCACCAAATAATTGATATACGAGGTTAGAAACCTTGTAAGGAAGGTATGAAAAAAAATAATTCAAATAACTCTTGTGAAAGTGATGTAATTTACAAAATATTTTTTTTAAATCAAGATGCCACTTAAAAGTAACCTTATACATACTTTTTCGATCATTGGCCATTTGTGATTAACACAATAATATTATGAGGCGTTCTAACATTTTTAAGGTGCCTCTTAAAAATGTTGTCATTCTTCAAATGATATATTACTTAAATATATTAACATTTTGTCAATCAAAAGATGATCAATAACACCATATCCTCTTCTTTTCCCGATTAAAATTGGTGTTATTTGAAAATTAAAAATAAATGAGACCTTCTAATATTTTTATATTGTAGTAAGAATCTAAAACACTTTAAGTTTTATTAGAATAATTCACAAAAATTAAATTTAGGCTCCGTTTGTTTTATGAAAACAAACTAATATCATAAATATTTTTTAAAAAAGTATTTTTTTAAGAAATAATCTTTGTTATGTGTTTAATATATGACCTTCAAATATAAAAAAGAAGCTTGACAATATAAAATATCCATTTGAAAGAGATAAATGTTGTAAGTTATCTTTTCCAGTTAACACAAATAATATTTTTGATTTATTAATCCATTTCCTTGTGCCAATAAATAGGAACTGAAGAAATATTTTCGTCAAAATAAATGGAACCCTTGTGTGTATTTTTATTAAATATGTGGTAAAGGTACTAAATTATTATTTCATAATGAATAATATATATTAAGTTAATACATGATATATGGGAGGATTTATTAAGTTAAGAATATATAGAGATTGCTCATGCCTCCCAAGTTTCTTGTTAGATAAAAAAACTATTGAACAATAAAGGTCTAACCCTCTTCATGCATTTTACGCCTTCTTAGTTTATATCAAATGTGACCATCCGTAAATCTAAAAATATTTTTTTCGGTAATAAATCCGATAAAAAATATAAATGACTAAAATTTTCCCAAACAAGATATCATGCGATGAAGTTTCTTTAAAAAAAACTGTTGGGATAATAAAAATCAAAATTAAAAATTTTAACATCTAAACTGCATTAACTAATAGATATTGAATTTTTAGAATACGAAGGGGTTTACACAGTAAAAGAAAATAACAAAAAGTAATAAATAAACCAAAAATGGGTTTTTTTTCCTTTGTTTCCTTTCTGGTCGTCTCCCACTGCGCACTGTTACAAAGCTCTGGAGCTTTTTTTTCCTCTTCCTCTCGTTCTCGCACGAATTCTGCAGCTGAAGGAGGCGACGGGGACGGTAAAAATGCCACATTTATTGCCTCTTTCCTGCTCTGTTTCTTCATCGGTTCATCATTTGATGGTGGAAACGCCATCGGGGCTCTGTTTTTTTGGCTGCTTTTGATCTCTTCTCTGGTTCTATTAACGTTGTGCACTCTTGTGTGTGCGCGTGTGTGCTTGCTCAAGTTTTCGTGTCCAAGGTAATGCTTCCTTGTTTCCTTTTAATCTGTACCCATTTCGATGGATCCTTCGAAGGACCCGGGTTCATCTTTTTTGCGCGTTGTTGTGCATGCAGTCTTTACTTCTGTAAGGTCTTTTTTCCTTGAGCAATGTTGTTTTTATGACTGTTAAGTTTCAGTTTTTGACCTAATAGTTTACTGATGTCCGTCTTTGTTCCTTTCTCTTGTTCTTGTGAATGTTGTGTTTTTTCCCCTCTTTTTGAAGTGATTATTGTGATTAGCCGTGTGATAATTGCTCTTGAGTCTTGTTTATTCAACTTCTAATAGTTCTATTTTATGTGCAGGCAATTTATGTGTTGTTTCCGGCTACGGAAGCTTAATGAAGGCTTATAGCAAGTGCAGGAGGGTTTCGTCGGATAGGTACAATCTCCATACTGTTATCCAGTTATATGCTAGATGCTCTGTTATGCTGCTGTGGACATCATAATGTATAGTCTTTTTTCCTTGAAAAGCTAAGGACAGTGAAAATAATCCATTTCCGTCTTGTGATGTTAGTTTAATGAGCTGCAATAGGCACACTATCTATCGACATTGATATGTACTGCATGTATTTGAACACATCCTGTGATAGAATATGCTACAGTCTAGAAATTTTAGTAAATCATCGACCTAGCATACCACAGTTGTAGCATGTATAAGTACACAGGCAATGGATGCAATTAATATGCCACATTTCTATGATGCATATGTGCACTGCACCTTCACTATTGTCTTAATTTATGTATCTTTTCAGTGCTTGTGGTCATTATTTGCTCTTAAAATAAAAAGAAAGTTGATGACACAGCTAGTTATTTAACTTTCAGTTTCTTTTCAATGATGTTTGTATCATTCCGAATTGCGGGCTTGGAGTCCCCAATTTAGCTTCTGGTTAGGTTTGCATTTTCATTTCTGATGTACTTGACTGCAAATCATGCATCCCTGCCTTTTCTCCACTTAGTTTCATTTAGAGACCTTTTTCATCACATCATGTGAAGTGTACTTAATTAACAGTTCAACTTCCTGTTTCCAGATATGATTTTCGAAGGTTACCTGTGACTGTTGATAAAGCATGTAACTGTGAAGAATGTTTAGTAAGTCGTTATACGGATCCAAATGTCCAGGGAAAACATGCCCCAAAAAGTGTCGAGAGAAATGATTGTGACGGTGAAAAGACTGTTAATCCACTTAGAAGAAAGTCGTCACCTAAGGAAGCTAAAGTAAAGTTTATGTCTACTGAAGAAGCTATTTCTCTGGCTACATCGGGCATATGTGAAAGGCCCCGTACTGTCATGCATTCTAGTTCCCACCACAAACAAAAGAGTTTACGAGACATTTATAATCATGGAGCCACTGAGTGTTGTCATGCAACAATTGGAAATCAGCAAGCATTCTCGCCCGTAAGAACTCCATCTATCTGTGTCAGAGAGACTCCTGCTAGTACAAGTTCAGAAGCTTCAAAGGGAATGCTGCTATGTGACAAGGTTACTTCAAACTTTGAGCCTACTAAGCATGTTTACCAAAGAACACAGGAAATAACTTCTTTTGATAGGATATATGTGCAGTCATTTTCATTGCGAGGGAACTGCTAGCATTTGTGCAAATAGTTCTGGCAAGAATATTTGTTGGTTATTTAGTAGTGTTTATTGAACTATTCAGCAGCATGTTTTTTATTACCTGAAATTTTGTGATGAATACTTGTTTAACAGAAGTGATACCTTTTGACAGAAAAGACTTCTCACCGATGTTCAAACAGAAAGTTGTGCTGTTCCAATGCCATTGATATTGGTCCTTGATCGCAACCTGCCAAATGGCCCAGCTCATGAGGCCTGCTGGAAGTAAGTCATGATCATAAAGAATTAAAGTTTTGTGGCATTCTGATGTTTTTTTCTGTTTGAGTAAGATCTTGAGGTCAATGGTCAAAGGTGTTGTGGGTTATTCCTTTGTTTATGTAGTTTTTTGTTCCTTCCATCATTATAGACGTATTATAATTATCACTAACACTGTTTTTCCTAATAACTCTCATGTTTTCCTAATAACCTCTTAATGCTATTTAAGCATCTTGATGCTCATTTTATCAAATGTTGGTTTATTAGCATATCCGGCCTGCTTATTTCAATTTTTGTGTGTAAATTCGCCCTGGTTATTATGATAATTTGATACTTTATAACCTTTTAATGCTATTTATCATTGTGTATTCCTTTTTAGGGGAATGTTTGATGTTTTTCCTAATAACTCTCATGTTGGAGTGCAAGCTCATTTCTCTAGCAAGGTGTTATATAAGGCATATGATATCAAAAATCATATGCCTGAGATTTTGAAGTTAGACATGGTCTGTTCAAAAGATGTTTGGCCTAAGATTTTCCAGCAAGACCTGCCCACAGCTTATGACGTTGCACTCTACTTCTTCCCATGTGAGAGGTAAGACTGCTCCATTATTTTTTTCTGATAAAACATTTTCAGGATTTTCATCAATCTGTATAGGACTTCAGAAGGGACAACAAAAGTAAACAAAGATGTTCATGAACGACTTTCATTTGGCCCTGTTGTACTTTCTACTTATCTTCATGTGCAATATATCAATAATTGCAAATGGCCTTAGATCTTTTAATGGGAGCTTATTCATTGGCAAAATTTCTTCACTGCAGTTCTGAAAGGTATATATCATTGGTGGAGCATATTAATTCTGGTGATTTTGCTTTAAAAGCTTGCATTACTGACGTGGAGTTACTGATATTCACATCTGAAAGACTTTTTGAAGGCCCAAAAGTTTGGCTTCTATCTGGTATATGTTTCTACTACATATTGATGTTCCATTATCTAATATTAGTCCAGAGCAAATTACACTAGCATCCACGAGAACTTCTGGATAACTTGATCCTATTTACATGTTATTGATATAAGTTTAGTTTGAGGGGAAAATGTTAACCTTAAAAAGTAGGTTCATATCCTTGTGGATTTGAATATCAACACAAACTTAACTACAGAGCTGTCATAAGATTTACTGCTCAAACAAAATATTCTCCGGGTCATTCTCCATGTAATATGATTTACGGTTTCTAGCATTAGAGAAATTTTGTATTCTTTGGTTTCTTGTTTCAGAAAGTAGACTTGATTATGTTGATTTTTGTTGGTAGAATCACCTGTGAAGAATTATTTGTGGGGAGTCTTCGTTCACAAACATAAGAGTCACAACTGCTACAAACAAGCACATACCAGTAACTCAAAGATGGCTAATGATATTGAGGAGGAGACTAACATTAATCTAGCTTCTAATAGACGTCTGAGTGCATCTTATGAAGGCATATGTCATCCAAAAGTTCAGAAAATTAATGAGTCAATGGTCCCAGCAACTCCCATTGGAATGATAGATGATCTGAGGCCATCATATAAATTTGACAAACTTCTGCAAGCATCTTATGAAAATAATAGTCATCCAGAACTTCAGAAAATTGAGGAGTCAACAGTTCCAGCAACCCCCCCTGGATTTCTTCTTACGGATGCCTGTAAAAGAAGTCTAAAGGAGTCAAGACTTCCAGCAAGCTCATCACCATTTCTTCCTGCATATGACTGTAAAAATATCCCAAAGGAGACGATTATTCCAGCAGCACCACCTGGATTTCTTCTTGCAGAGGCTCATAAGGAAAATCTATCAACTGCTTTACTGCAAGACAAACTGATTAAAGATGATAAGATTGAGGAGAAAGATATCAAGCCTATAGGTGTAGCTCTTGACAATAAGACTCATCTGAAAAGTCAGAAAAGTAGGCATTTAGACGTTCCAGCATCCTCATTTGGATTTCATCCTACAAATACCTGTATAAAAAATCTAAACGAATCCGCAATTCCAGCCAGCCCACCAGGATTTCTTCCTACATGTCCTTCTAAACTTATACAAAATGATCCAACAGTTCCAGCCACCCCACCTGGATTTCTTCTCATTGACACGCATACGAATATTCAAGCAACTACTTTGCAGCAAGACAAGTTAATTAATGATGGTAAACTTGAGGATAAAGACATCAAGCCTTTAGATGACCAAAATCCAGCAAACAGAATTGTTACATCTCTTAATGCAACTCTTGGTGACTCGTCTCATGTTAAAAGTCCGAAAAGTACACATTTACCAGTTCCAGCTGCCTCAGCTGGATTTCTTTCTGCAAATATCTATCAGAGAAATGGAAACAAGGCATCTGATGCAATAGAAAAAAATAAGTGGTCAATGCTTCCAGCTGAATCACCTGGATTTCATCATGTGGATGCCCATAAGAAAATCACAAGTGGCAGATCAAAGCCTTTAGATGAACAAAATCCAGCAAACAGAATTACTACATCTTTCAATGCAACTCTTGGTGTCATTACTCATCCAAAAAACCTGAAAAGTGCACATTTAACAGTTCAAGCAGCCTCACCCGAATTTCTTCCTACAAACATCAATCAGAGAAATGGAAGCAAGAAAGCCAATGCGGGAGAAAAAAATAAGCGGTCAATTCTTCCAGCTGAACCACCTGCACTTTATCATGTAGATGCCCATAAGAAAATCACAAGTGGCACATCAAAGCCTTTGGATGAACAAAATCCAGGAAACAGAATTACTACATCTCTCAATGCAACTTTTGGTGGCATGACTCATCTCAAACATCCGAAAAGTACACATTTAGCAGTTCCAGCAGCCTCACTTGAAGTTCTTCCTACAAACACCTATAAGAGAAATGGAAGCAAGGCATCCGATGCAGTAGAAAAAAATAACTGGTCAATTGTTCCAGCTGAACCACCTGGATTTCATGTAGATGCCCATAAGAAAATCACAAGTGGCACATCAACGCCTTTAGATGAACAAAATCCAGGAAACAGAATTACTATATCTCCAAATGCAACTTTTGGTGGCATGACTCATCTGAAGAATCCAAAAAGTACACATTTATCAGTTCCAGCAGCCTCACCTGAATTTCTTCCTACAAACATCTATCAGAGAAATGGAAGCAAGACATCCACTGTGGTAGAGAAAAATAAATGGTCAATGCTTCCAGCCGAGCCACCTGGATTTTGTGCTATAGATGCCCATAAGAAAATTGCAAGTGGAACATCGAAGGATGGTAATAGCAGAGGATCTTTCCTAAGCAAGAAGGCTAGGATAATGACCGAGTATGAGGTGAAAATCATGCTTATTTATTTGGTATATTGAACATACTCAAAACAACGTTTGCAGAAGTAGCTACAATTATTATTCTCAGCATTCTTTTATCTAATGATAGTCACATTAAGAAGAAATTTTGGCAATCATCTAGTTTTGAAATAAGTTGCCTTTAAAATAATTTTCATAATACTTGCATAGACAAAATCCTAGTATTTATTTGATGTAACTCTACTAATCCAAATCATGTCACATTCTTTCCTAAAAAAAAAAGTCACATTCTTAGTTCCTTTTATTATTTTCTTCGGTATGCAAACTCCATGTCAGGAGCAACCTAAGCATAACTTTGGGTCCAACTCTAGTTTAACATTAAAAGGAGGGTGACAAACTTGCTTACACCATCAATCTAATGTTAATATACTCTTGATAGTATAAATAAATTGGATGGTTACCAAGCTCGGTAATCATCTTTCTTTCCTCAGAAAGAGGAGAATATGATTTGTACATCTTATTCTTGTGACTGCAACGGTACTTGCATGATAATTACCACAAATTATGCATGTAAAAGTTTACCATGGTTATGCTGACATTGAAATCTTGTTTAACATGGATTATTATAAAGAGCTAAAAAGAAATGTGATGAATAAGCTAATGGCATGCAAAAGGATGTAATACAGTGGCAATATGAGCATTCTATATAAAGCATGTTAGTGTTTTGTGGAGTGTTTAAATTTAGCATTATTGTTAAATAATCATATTTATACATGATGGAACAACTATCTGGAAATTCAATTTTTTCGCTAGCTATATTTAGTATGCATAACATTGTAAACATGCTGAATGACAGGTTGGCCATCACAAGTCCATACTCAGCAGCAGCAAGGCTCATAATAGCCAACTAAATATTCTGGGAGACTCTAGAATTGCAGTGAAAAAGGAAAATGAAAACCAGACGAAGTAATGTGCAGGAGGTCGAGACTTCTTTTTGTATGGTTGCAACAATCATGGTAAATAAGGTAAAATTAGAGAAAAAATGATACTGGAACCTCATATATTTTGATTTAGTTCAAGTCTATTCTGTATATCTTCATGCAGCGAAGCCTGGGTCACACACCCAAACCTGTGACACAGTAAAGTAAGAAAGCAAAAAGTGCCAAGGGATTCTGGATTTTGATTACTGTAGATAATGGCATACAACTGATTATTCAAAATGTTTATGCTGCTGGTTACTTCTGATATTAGAGATACAGCAACTTTGGCAGGACAACTATGTTTGTGAACATACATATTAGTCATATGTGCTAAGCATTACAGTGTAATTTCTGATACTTTTCTGGCTGAAAATTTCCTGACTTGCCTATTCTATTTGCTGTTTCATAAATACCTATGCGCGATAACGGTCTAGCATCTTTTATGTTTGGAGATGAACTGATGGTTCTTCATTAATTGACTCGAGTCCTCTCCAGTTCATTTAAAACCTAGAAGACTGAGAAGATAACATGACCTGAATGCCTTTGACACTTGAAATGTTACGGTTTTTGCATCCGTTGCAAGTCTCACAAAGTTCAAAAACAACACAATAATTTGATCCCTACATTTTCTTCTTTCATTTAAGAGCAGTTTCAGTTGTGAGAACAATTGGCAACTCTAGTCCCTACTGGAGTGCTCATGTGGCTGCCATCTACTGCAAATTTTGGCCTTGAAATGAAGAACTTTTCTCTGAACTGGTCTTGGCAGAAACAACATTTACGATGATGATGCGGTGTCGCAGGCTTTGCTTGCGTGTTTCCGCGGTGGCCGACGTAATCTGAAGGCTTACAGGTAGAGTTTTCATGGCCTACTACTCTGCTACTTCACTTCAAAAATTTCTGGCAACCATGTCTTGTGACTCGGACGATAACTCCAAATGAAATGAATGCCTAGAGTTCAACCAATGTGCCCTGAAGTTGTAGACCTCTTCATCTAGCAAGCTGCTGTGCACTATCAGAGCAGTTGAACTGTGAGGAGCGAACTATTTGGTAATTTCATATGTAGTTCTTGAGACTTTCACGCAGTCATATTTCTGAATGATCATCAAATTCCTACTGGAAAGTATGGTAAGCAAATGTTAAACTGCGATCGAATTTGCTCAAGAAGAAAAAAAAACGAAGAAAGTTATTTCGTTAGCCCCTTCAGCAGTCAGCTCCGGTGCTAGACAAAGTTCCAGTAGTTACTGGCATGAGTGCAATTAACGATCAACATTGATTGCTCAACATGTGCTGTTTATATGTAAAAGAATGAAAATACAATTAAATCAAAATGAATATAGCAATTAAATAAAATTAAGGAACTGAACACGGATCACCAATTTAGAAAATATATGTAAAAATCAACTAGTATTCTTTTTAGGAATCACAATAATTTTTTTTCATTTAATTAGTTTTTAGAGTTATATAAAATAAATTTATGATATATTTAAAACAAAAATTAAATGACGAAAACATAAAATGAACAAAAAGATTTATAACAAACAGTAACTTTTGACTTGACTTGAGTTTCTTTACATGCATGTGGTTATGATGATCAAAATTAAAATAAAAAAAAATCCATGAAGGCTAATAACTTCGAGATCGATTTCACTTATCATTAAATTAATCATATTATCAAAGTGAGTGAGCATACTAAATAAATAACATAGGATTTGCAACGGTAGCTGACTTGCATTCTTCCCTGATGACGTCACCGTTCAACTTGTAAAAGCAAGCTTTTCGATGTCCCAACAAAAGAATTAGTCCACACAAGAAAAAGTCGTACTCATATCCTCCTCCTCCTCCTCCTCCCCCTCAAATTAGTACTCGAATCTCCACCCAAATTTTTTTAAAAAAGAACATGGAAATCAAATATCTATTTTTTGAACTACCTGTAAACACACCCTTTTCATTAGCCACGTAAGTTACATAGACTCCTCTTTCGATCCAACACTGAAACTAAGACTAAGAAATAAAACAAAGTTGATGTTTACTTTGGTTAATTCATTGACCAGTTGCACTCAAAGACAAAAAAATTAGCAACAATGTTTGAAAGTTTACTCTTGTCCTCTCAAATTAAATTAGTATATATATATATATAATAATAATAATGAGTATATATTACTTATATATACATAATATGGTTATAATTATTTTTCCGGAAAACAAATAGGAACACCATTAATGAATCTGTCCTTGTAGTCTCCATTTCGTTTCTCGAGTGAATTGATTTGCGGTCCGTAAGTCCTAATTGGACCACAATGTTCAGCCCATTTGTCATCATTTTGTCCACTTAAAAAATAAACAAAAAAAAAGTGAAGAACAGGTCATATATCTATATATTTATAGAGGAGAGTGGAAGGTGTAGGTCACTATTCTATACTTCTATGTGTCGTGTGCATTAACTCTTTTCTCACTAAACAAACTCAACCATGTCCAAGATACAAGCGACCATGGCGATGAGAGGAATCTTATCCACACCCAACTTGCCATTCTTCTTCTCCATCTTCCTTCTCTTCTTCTTCTTGAGCTGCCATTCGCAGGAGCAACCAGTCACCGGATATGGCTACGACGTCCGATCGGTCCGCCTCGACCCTTCGGCGAGGTCGCTGACCGCCGGACTCCGCCTGATCCGGGAGTCGGCGGTCTACGGCCCTGACATCCCTAATCTCACCCTCTTGGCAAGGTACAATTGATCTCAGTTCAGCTTAGCTTTTATGGTACATAGCTTAGTAGCTTGTCTTCTCCATGCTATATAAATTCTTCTGTATGGCTTACTCATCAGTCATCAAGTAGTTTATTTGGCTAATTAATATTAATTGTAGTACTCTCAAAGCTACAAGTTGAAGATAGCACACAACACAAAACATACCTGATCATAGGCCAATTAATTGTTGATACATATCATACAAAACTTAATACTTGCATGTGTTCATGTGTTGAAGGTTAATAATTACCCATTTTCACACAACACTAACTGGTCCTTAGCATTAATTAATTATTTATTATGTAATTCTTGAAAAATATGCATAAGGATTTGTGGATCTAAAGATATATGCCTGGTATTTTTTTTAAAAAAAGTAATGTCCAAAAGATTAAAATATGTGAATTAGAACCATTGAAGAAATAAGTCCATTTTTAACTACTAATGAGTAGTAAAATGAACAGTCTTCCTGCATGCGGTGACGTAAGCGCCATCTAAAGCTTCTGCACTGTGTTGTTCTTCTCATGGTTTCCGCAGCTTCGAAGGCAGAGATCGCCTGCGAGTTCGGATCGCCGACGCCGACCGCCGGAGATGGGAGATCCCTCAGCACATTCTTCCCCGGGGAGGGGCGTCGCCTTCCTCCCACAGGGACATGCTCGCCGAATGGCCCCCCGAGGCGCCGGGAGCAGAGGAAGAGCGCCACGTCCTCCCCGGTGCGGAGTCGGACCTCGTCTTCGAGATCCGGACGACGTCCCCCTTCACCTTCACCGTCTCCCGGCTATCTACCGGCGACGCCCTCTTCGAGTCGCGCCCGGTGCTCGTATTCAAGGACCAGTACCTGGAGATCTCGTCGTCCCTGCCGGCGGACAGGGCCTCCCTCTACGGCCTCGGCGAGCACACCAAGACGTCGTTCCGGCTCGTCCCCAACGACACGCTGACGCTGTGGAACGCGGACATCGTCGCCGCGACCCCCGACGTGAACCTCTACGGTTCCCACCCGTTCTACCTCGACATGCGGTCGTCGCAGCCCCACGGAGCCGGTCCGGCGGGGGCGGCGCACGGAGTCCTCCTCCTGAACAGCAACGGCATGGACGTCACCTACGGCGGGTCGTACATCACGTACAAAGTGATCGGAGGCGTTCTGGACTTCTACTTCTTCGCGGGACCGTCGCCATTGGCGGTCGTCGACCAGTACACGCAGCTCGTAGGCCGCCCGGCGCCGATGCCATACTGGTCTTTCGGTACGTACACCATCCCATGGACTTTAACTAAGATCGACATCTTATACCATAGTCGATGTCGAACATGCAAAATCTAACTGGATCTCCGACATATCCAATCGATTCGTATAGGATTCCATCAGTGTCGATATGGGTACAGGAACGTGTCGGACCTCGAAGGCGTGGTGGCAGGATACGCCAAGGCACGGATCCCGCTCGAGGTCATGTGGACAGACATCGATTACATGGACGGGTACAAAGATTTCACGCTCGATCCGATCAACTTCCCTGCCGACAAGATGCGGCGGTTCGTTCGTCGCTTGCATCAGAATGGCCAGAAGTACGTTGTCATCCTCGATCCAGGTACGCAGATCCAAAGCAGATAACTCTTCGTATGATCGAATCCTGTAGCAGAATGCAAACTTCTGCATGCTCATGTGCAGGCATCAAGGTTAACAGCACATATCCGACGTTCTTGAGGGGAATGCAGCAGGGGGTGTTCCTGAAGAGAGGGGAAGAGAACTACCTGGGAAAGGTGTGGCCCGGATTGGTGTACTTCCCGGACTTCCTGAACCCGGCCGCCGGCGAGTTCTGGGCGCGCGAGATCGCCATGTTCCGGAAGGTACTCCCCGTCGACGGGCTGTGGATTGACATGAACGAGATCTCCAACTTCATCGACCCGACGCCCTCGAACGCTCTGGACGATCCGCCTTACAGGATCAACAACGCCGGGAGCCGCAGGCCCATCAACAACAAGACGGTCCCGGCGTCTGCGGTGCACTACGGGAACGTCGCGGAGTACGATGTGCACAACCTCTATGGCTACCTGGAGGCGAGGGAGACGCACAGGGCGCTGATACGGTCGACGGGGAAGAGACCCTTCGTCCTCAGCAGGTCGACCTTCGTCGGTTCCGGGAGGTACGCGGCGCACTGGAGCGGAGACAACGCTGCGACGTGGGATGACATTGGCTACTCCGTGACGGCGATGCTCAGCTTTGGACTGTTCGGAATTCCGATGGTCGGATCGGACATTTGCGGTTTCATTGGTGACACAAACGAGGAACTCTGCCGGCGATGGATTCAGGTACGTGCATGCACGTAATCGTAATGGTCTGCGATCGTTTAGCTTTGTCATGGGGATCACAACAGTTGTTCTTCTTCTTTGAAGCTGGGCGCGTTCTATCCTTTCTCAAGGGATCATTCCGCCATTGGCACCATCAGACGAGAGCTCTACCTGTGGGAATCCGTGGCCAGGTCTGCGAGGAAGGCGCTCGGGCTCCGATACCGCCTCCTTCCGCTCTACTACACCTTGATGTACGAGGCGCACGTCAAAGGCTCGCCAATAGCGCGGCCGCTGTTCTTCTCGTTCCCGGAGGACGCGAGGACGTACGGCATCAGCACGCAGTTCCTGATAGGAAGAGGCGTCATGGTGTCCCCGGTGCTGCAGCCGGCCGCCACCACGGTCGACGCTTATTTCCCGGCGGGGAGGTGGTTCAACCTCTTCGACCACGCCATGTCGGTGAACAGCGGCGCCGGGGAGTACGTGACGCTGCCTGCGCCGGAGGACACCATCAACGTCCACGTGAGGGGCGGAAACATCTTGGCGATGCATCAGGAGGTGGCGATTTCGGCCGTGTCCCGGCAGAAGCCGTTCCAGCTCCTGGTGGCGCTGGACGAAGGGGGCGGCGCGGCCGGGGAGGTCTACCTGGACGACGGCGTGGTCGTGCAGATGGCCAGGAAGGACAGCGAGTGGAGCTTGATCCGGTTCAGCTGCCGGGCAAACGGCAATAACGTGAACCTCGTGTCGCAGGTGGTCAATGGGACGTACGCGCTGCAGAACAAATTGACGGTGGACAAGGTGGTGGTTCTTGGTCTGGAGATGAAGGCAGCATCGTCGTCTCCCAAGATCTCTGCTTCATTCGTGAATGCAGAGGGAGTAAGGAGCGTTCACGACGTGAGCGTCAGGTACCACAAGGGCGAAGAGTTCAGCAGTGCAGAGATCCATGGCGTGTCGCAGCTCATTGGTGAGGCATTTGAGATGAAGATTGAGATCAATAGTTAGAGACATTTCAGTAGAGTGGAAGACAATAAAGGTTGTAAATTTACTCTTTTTCTATCAAGTGAGTCTCCAGTTGTAAGTGAATTCGGATGAACTTTATGAATGCTAGCTCAGTTGACATGCATCCTGTTGGAGATTAAGAATCAATTATAAACAAGGAACAATTGGATAAAAATAAAATTACTTTGAACTTGAACTTGATTGCATAAAAATTCTGAAAATAAAGTGGCCTATAAATAGGCATACAATGGAGAAAATGCAAAATAAGAACATGGAGATGGTGGCTAAAAAAGTGGGAAAGAACATGGCCACAAATACCATGATTACAAATAAAACATGGGACACACACTAGCACCACTAACAACACCACTAACATACTCTTGCAACATCACTAACAACACTCTTACAACCCACTAACAACACCACTAAAAAATAAGTCATGCCATGTTGGCGCTGATGTGGACATTATTTTGAATCACATTTCAACACTCTCCCTTGATTC
>LTAE01009944.1:0-17656 GCA_001647135.1 Pontederia paniculata
ACCGCCGACCTCCGGCGTTCGCCACCGCAGCGTCCGCCGCTGCCGCGGCCTATGATGGGCTCCGCGCCAGGAGGTGGGAGACCGACCAGTGTTGGTAGGCGGCGCGCGTTGGAGCGTTCTCGCCTTCTCGGTGGAGAGAGAGAAGGAGCGGACGACCGCAACAAAGGCCCTTTTCGTTTCCTGCTCCGCTTTTTTGTAGGAGTAATTTTGTAAATTGCTAGTTTTTTAGGTGTTGGATAAATTTCGAGAAATTGCGAAATTTTAGCTGCCCAATGGACTTCTTTATAAATATAACAAAAAGGCACTACAGACACAAATTGAAATCAAGCCAATATAATTAGCTGCAGTTTTATATCGAAAAAAGTCGATGGAGGAATCAAAATAATGCTCCGGAGTTTATCTCATAACTCAATCCTAATTTACAGTACCCCTTCGGACATCAAATCATCCCTACCACTCCACTCGCTTTCTTCCTTTTATTTTATTTCTTTTCTGTACAAACACTAGCAACAAATTTCTACAATCATAGTTGGTAACAGGTTCTGAGAGGTGAAGACGCTATTGAGGTCATTTACAGCTCATAAGTACAGAATTTAGAACATGCATTATTAGTTGTATGCTGGTTGATTCAGACGGTTTGATCGTCGGAGATGATCTTTGATGGGCGAGTATGTTGTATACCTGCTCGAAAATTGGCCTGACATGTAATGTGATCATAGGATCTGTAGGATTGATTGCTACAGCCACGTCTCTTATCCAGCTCAGTTTGCTCGTCGTCTTGTTGTTGACATCACATGCCAACTGCTGAAGAAGGGCTAAAAGAACTCCTTGGCTGAGAGGGAGGGGAACAGTTGAACAAATTGCATGCAAATCAACCTGGAAAAGGATGCAGCTAATCAGAGGACTAAGCAAGGCGGCAAAACACTTGCACCTTCTCAGACTAGATATTAGAATCTCATACTCATCAGTAACAGAAAATAAGAAAACTCTAAAGCATCAGCTGTGATTCATTTTTAAAGTTATCCGCTGCAACACAAGAATAGACTACCTGTGCGCATAACCAAGAAACTACGGCAACATCACTTCTTTGAAGTGCTATTGTGAATGCTTCCTCGAACTTATGTTCAGTTATCAATCTTGAGAGTTCCTTCATAGGATCCAAAGGTGCCTCCACCTGCTGGACAGACGCCGCCAGCTATCAAGTCAGAATTAACAACATCAAACTACATTGTGTCAAGCTTATTTCAAGCATGGTCTCATGTAACTCAGTTAAGTTTAAGAGAGTAACTAGTTTTTACCATCTCAGCAATTCGACCAATGGAGCCATTGGCTTGCTGCAAACCAACAGGATTTGAAATCGTGGTGTTTCCTGCAGCCACAAGCGCCAAAAGCTTCCTCTGACCATCAATCAACTCAGTGGTTACACTTTGAGTGATCGATGAAGCAGAATGTATTGCATCCTGGATGTATCATAGAAACAAAGTTGCTAAGTAAAGAATAAATATTTGTACGCACAATCACCATAGTAACACAAATGGCAACAAATAACTTTAGATAGCATAAGTTATTTACCTTCAAGGTCAGGGCCAATGGACCATGAGCTGTTTCTACCTGTTGCTGAGCAGCAGCCCTGTGTTCGCTCATTCCCTTCTGTAAAGCATTTTCCATTTGCTCAAACATCACTTTACACGATTGCTCAAATGCGGGAACAACTGTGGATTCCAAGCAAGATCTCAATGCATCCTGTATTTTTCCACAATGAGAGCATGCAATTTAGACAATATCCATTACTCTTGAAAATAAAAGAAAACAAGGAACAATAGATGAGCATTGAAACGTGCATGCAGTGCTGAATCTCAGAGTTCAACTGCATCCAAAGTAGTAAGCATGACAATGACATTAATTTTATATCTTATGCGCCTAAGCTTTGTTTGTTGAAAGCATGAGCAGACACATGTAAGGCTATGATTATTGAAGGGTGAGGTGCCCAACTGCCCATACATTGAGAGCTTGTTTTCCAGAAGTTTGGAACTGGGTCTGGATTTGCCTAGCAACTGCAGCTTCAAGCTTTGAAATGATAGATTTCTCCAACTGGTTCACAGCCTTGTCCCCAACTCCTCTCTGGCCAAAAGAAAGTATTACACAATGAATCAAATACAACTTTTAGCAGATGAACAATCAGAGAAACCAGTACCTGAAATGACTCGGTGATAGTGGAAGAAATAAGAGGTGAAATTGCACGAGCTACAACAGAGCCTACTGAAGAAATTTCCTTCTTCAGTACCTTCTCAATCATAGCTGGCAAATCTTTGCTTATACAATTCGTAATTGTCATGGTTATCTGCTGGATTCTTTCCTTCTCAACCATCTCACGTTTTGCATTTTCTTCTTGGAAACGTGCCCACAAAGCATCAATGTTGACCTTAACAGTGTTTTCCATGTGTTGAACTAATGTTGTTTCCAGTCTGCTGCCTTCTTTAGTTACAGGAGCACCTACAATGACACTCATTTGCTTCTGCATATCCCTTTGCATGCCCATGAGCTGCAAAAAACCAACTTCCCAAGTTAGCCGTGCAAATAAATGAAAAAAAAAACAAATACTGTTAGAGAAAGCAGGAGAAATTGAAAAGTGGACAGCTAAGAAGACATTTTTATCCATGAAGATCTGTGAATCAATGATATTCATTTGAGTTAATACACAGTTGTCTTCAGGATAATGAGTTAATCATTTTCAGTTGTGATGTATGTGACATCTATATCAATCAAAAAGAATACTTGGAATTGGCATAAATCACACAATAAATAGTATCAATTTCTTTGTCTTCCGTCTCTTTTTATGAGAATGGAAAGGATGATAATTCAAGCTCAGCGGAGCATTGATCTGGTTTTGAGATCTTCCATGTGACATCATTGAGACTCAAAAAACAGATCCATTAAGTATAACTACTGGGAAAGCACAAGAAAATTTTGACATCGTAAAATCATGAACATCTCACTCATCACTGTAATACTGCCAGGTTTCTGCAAAAATATATTGTTGGCCTCAAGTGCCTAACGAAGTGTGCTGCCTGTGCAGTAGCCATGGTACCTAGGCCTTCAATCTTTTCAATCTGGAATTCCTCCTATCCAAGCAAACTTAATTCAGTAGGACAAGATATGGTCTTAGGCATGACCTAGGCTATTCAACTATATATGTAATGCCTACTTCAAATGAATGTTGAGCATGGAAGGGATTAGAACCAAGACTTCCAAGGAGATGTGACTGAATCTACACAGGTAAATTTCAGCCTTGTTCCCCCGACTTAGCTTTTATATCACCAACGCTTCCCAACTTTGTTTTGTATTTAAACAGTCCCCAAAACTTTACTTCATTTCCCCCAGTCCTCAAAACTAGCTAGAACATGTTTACCCATTTTCTTACCATCTAGGATATCCTCGTCAGAACTCATTCCTCCGCGTCATCAATTCACCCAAACATTCACGCCAGCAAAAAGATAACGTTATATGGGTTATTTTCTTTTTAAAAAATGTTTTTTTCTGACAATTATTAGTGGGATGATGTGAAACAAAATGATGACAAGGATATCCCAGTCCACAGGAAAAGAGGCTTTTTTATGGGAAAAAAATATTAATCACCGATTTGAGGACTGTTCAAGGAAATAAATTATAGTTGGTGGACCCTCTGGATGCAGATTAAAGTTGGAGGACTGTGGAGATACAACGGATAAAGTCGAGGACACTTTCCAAAATTTACCCCAACTATGTTGCATCTGTAAAAACAAATAGTTCATGGGAAAAAAAGCTTGAATAGAAACCTAAGAAGCTCCATTAACCAGCCAGTTTCTGAACTATAACAAAGATCAAGCTATCTTAAAATAAAAAGGATAAAGAAAAAGATGTGTTTTGTAATTATGTTTGTCATAATATTAAGAAAGTCATATCCCAATTAGCAAAGCTTTCAATAAGTGAAATTCCTCTACATCATACTAAGTCTTCTTTTTAAAAAAAACCATTATGTGATATTGTTTTTGAGAGGAACCAACCATTATGTGATATTTGGTCATACCATATAAAAGTGAAAAAGATTTAAAGCGGTGAACTGCCAAATCGTAAGGTCTATAATTTCTATTAGAAACATGCCGTATTTCTTCTTCATATCAAAAGCAACAAATTTCAAAAATAATAACTATAATTCCTCATCAGTTAATCAGCACATGGAAATGCTAAACCCTCAAATGAAACACTGAAAACCCACCAGCCTTTCCTTATTTTTCTTTATGAAAATGAATCTTTCAATTTTTCATTACAGCCTAAAGGGGAAAAAAATAGATACTACCACAAAGCACGCCATCCACGCTTTTTTTAATAACAGACTATGCTTTTCAAGGATATCAGATACATTTGACATGAAGAAAGATCAATCTCAAATCTGAATGGAAAATCACCTGATTAAGTGTTTCCTGCATGGATAGAATATGGGGGAGGGCAGCATCAAATGAAGGAGCAACCATACTGCTACCAGGTTCATTAAGAGAACCAGCAGAAATCGAAGGTTTTGAAGAATGGATGGAGTTTTGATACTGTTTTCCTTTTAACTTTCCCTTGACAGCTGCAAAAGATTGCAATGCTGCAGCATCAACAGATTCTGGCATTTTATCACATCTCTCCCTGGTGACATCCTCAACTGGACTTACTTGGTCTATTGACTCTGGAACGACAATACCAGCAGCTAGTTCTTTCACACTAGGAGTGTCCGTAGAACACTCATTTTCCAACTGCAAATCACCTTCCAATGCCCGAGAAGACCACACTTTAATATCATTAGGATCACCCTCGCCCACAACTTTTACTTCAAATTCTACGTTCTCTGTGGAATCATTATTACTATCTTGAATTTTCACTTCCTCGTCAGTTTGCCACTTATTATCACAAAAACTTTCCGAGGAAGCAATAGCACCAGATAAAATTTCAGAGGGTGTGATGAGGTGTGTCAAATTGCCACCAAGCTTAGACATGAGACGAGGATTGGGTACCATTGAGACATCATTTTGATTGGCATTACCATCATTCTTTCCTTTGCTTTTACTTATGGCGGGAAAATTGGGTGAACTTTTTACAACAGAATCTGCTTCCTTGTCAAGTGTGTAGTCCAAAACTGACTGCTCAGCATCATGATCACATAGAGATAGTGCTTTCTCAGAACTGTTTTGAGGATTCAGAGTAGTTAATCCTTCAACGATGTCTAGATTCAGAGGAGCAGATGGCACAACCTGCAATGCCTTAGCTTCTACATTTTGGAACGAAGGAGCAGTGGGCTTAGCTACAATATCAAAGGCAGAGAATTCATGGATATTGTTAACATGAGGGGTAGAAGTTATTGGGTGCGAGGTTGTAAGAGTTGTCTTAATGCAATCAGTATGTTGTGTTTTTGGTGAAGCGACTCCAGAAGGAAATTGATTGAGAGATGATGCAGAAGATGGATCCAGCAAATCTGACCCTGCATAACTAGGTATTTCAGAAATGCAAAACGAAGGATCCCGTCCATTCCCAGCATTAGCAATCTGTGGTGGTAAACATTGAATAAGATCCAGTGCGTACTGCTGAATAGCTTGTGTCTGGACACAATAGACCTTGATCACCTGTTCCCCAACAGGTAGGAAGTCAATTGCTCCTGTAAGACTTAGAACGGGCATTGCAACTGCAAAATCTGCAATATAGTCCATGCGTGTTGAAGAAGGACAAGAACCATAGTCAACATGCACTGTATATATAGCATTCTTCTTTGCATTTGCAATCACTATGAGGCTTGCATGAGCCATGACTATAATTTGATTGAAGAATGCCTCGTCTATCCGAGGTACCAAAGAGCTTCTTAGGTTCAACGATTGAGTGCACCGCCATGATTCGGAATCACTGGGCGAAAGCCAACCTTCTTCACTGTCCGAGGCCCAAATTTTCAGTTCTCGATTCAGAGGTCCCTGTAAAAAAACTATAAACTATAAAGGGCTTGTAAAGATGATAGAAATAAAATGCTGAAAGTGTACTTTTTTTATCATGGATAGGCAAAAATCAGGCTCAGATCCAGAAAAAGAAAATTCCTTGGCATGCTACTTGCAAAAGAAAGTCTCCTGCATGTATATATCTCAGAGAAGGCAAGGAGTCATACTGCTGTGATGAGATTGATGTGATCAGGGCGGTGAGATGACGTCATGAAGGAAACCATGCTAACAGGACTTCCATCATAAGGCCTTAAAGTCGACAAGACCATAACTCTGCGTTCATCCCAGATTTTGACCTGTAGCAGGATCAAAAAATAATTTGAGCAATTATAAACACAATATATACGCAAACTAACAACACAGATTTCTTTTTTGTTTCTAAGAGGAGTCTAATAACATAGTTCAACACGAATAAATGCTTGGACACCCTTCAACCAGACGTTTTTTTCCTAGAATCATGTCCCTCTTCCTCTCCTGGTTCAAAAAACCTACTAGATTTTCAGTTTTCTCCAATGTGTGCTATGTAAACACGACAGGAAATATTGTAACACAGGTGACTTTAACCACAATATATGCACACTGTTAACACCAATAATTCAGTATGAGAGGATAGAGCAGTAAATGAATAATTATGTAATAGTTGTGTTGTCATTTTCAGTTCATTTCGTATCAGGAATATAAAGCTGAGAGGCTGCATTCTAGAATTCTTGGTCACAACCTGGAACACGCAGCCATCATACCCTTGAGGAGCATTCGTCACACTGTGGATACGGACAAAATGCAGATACGGTAGAGTGTTTATCCCAAGGAAGCTTCCTCTCCTTGAGGGAGGGGACACTTGTCTAGAGAAGGAGGATACGAAAGCAAGGAAACCTAACATTTCAAGGGGAGGCCGCACTTCTAAAAGGGGCCACCATTAAAAAGCAAAGGGAAGGATAACGAAGGAAGCTGAAAGGCTCTCGAGTTAGAAGACCTTCTGTTCTTTCCCATTTTATGGTGGTTTTCATTGATTTTCTGAATTTTTTCTTTGAGAGTAATTTTTCTGAACTTCCGTTATCAGCATTCATGAGATAAATCATGTAATCGCTGTTTGCCAGTTTTGATGAATTCCAGTGGCGAAACTTGGTGTTCCAAAATGTGTGTAGTTTAGAATTAGCCATTTGTCAACAAAACTTATGGATTTGATATTCTTCTTAATGAATTAGTAATTCAATTTCCTTTTCATGCAATATGATTCATGCTGAGAATTGTTTGTGTGACGTATTAATTTCCTGAATGAATTTCATCTTTTGCATTAATACAAGCGGGTGACTACCAAAGTGTATAGTCGCCCTTCTTCCTTTCAAAAAAAAATTCCTGAATGAATGAGAATTGAGACGTTCATCTTTAGTTGCACTTGAAGATTACCTTCCTGCAGTGTTTATCCAAAAGGGAAGACACTCCTTATCATGTTGTTGTGAGGTCAGACGCTAATCATGAATAGAAAAAAAGTATTTCAAAGCGCTTCAAGAACTGATTGAGAGGTCATTTGTTTGAATAGTTTTGTGTTAGTGAGCTAAAAAACTAGTTAGCAACACTTAGGAGACCTATCACGAAACTGAATAGGGTGTTTCGAGCTGTGAAAGTAGCTTTGAAGCATCCTACTCTTTCAAAAAAAAAGCTTTGAAGTGTCCTCGAGAGCTTGTGAACTAAATGAGAGGGGTTAGTCAAGGAATCCACTATGAAAGTGTGTGGAAAAATTACCTAATCAACAACAACATGTAAAGTTTGGTTGCTAATGTTTACATTCACTCCCCAAATTAAACATTATCCAATTTGATGACAAATTCTAATTCCAAAGTGAATCCAGTGCTCTGGATGTTATCTCATATTATCCTTTCGACCTCCCATTTTTTTTGAGAAGGTAAAGGATGAGAGCCAGGTGCTCTCATCCAACTTTATTCATATGGGGTAAAATTCTACCTCCCATTTTCCATATTACTTGTACCATTTATTTGTCCCCTCTAAATTCTAAAATACCAAAAAGAAATCTGCATGTGTTAATGTGATATGCTTGTCTTGAGACTATTAGTTTAGCTTGCTTTTGATGCATAATTGTTTGTCCATATCTACTGTTCAAGTAGCCTAGTTTATCAGTAGCAAGATTACTAAAAGGCATGTATTAAAAGATTCAACATCTGAAATACTACAACACAAGCATTGCATTTGTGGTTGAAAGTTGTGTATTATAATTTTTAAAACTATTTGTCCATTACATTCATTTATCATAGTCACATCTTGTTTCACTATGCATATCACACCCACCGATATGCAGTTTCATATATCATGCCCTACAATATTGTATTGAGCTCACACATACATGTTTATACACATGCATTTACATACTTTAGTATAACATTTCGCATGCATCACCCTTTACATAGTACATCAAATCTATTATTTTCTTCCACACGATCCCCTCTTCGCACGACAGGATTTAAGCTTTCTTGATGCATGTAATGTAGACGTGATATAAAATCCAATACATATCAAGAAATATCATTGATACAAATTAAACAAAGGTAACTTTTCTCAGAATTCAACTGTAGTAATGTGCAATCCAAATGTAGAAAAAAAAAACAAAAAAGAGAATGATTCTTTTAAAAAAAAACAACTTAATTCACTTTTATTGATATGCAAGAAACATAAAGGAAGCACAATAAACAAAAGTACAAACCGTGCCATCTTTTGATGCTGAAGCTAAGCGAGTTGTCATCCACTGTGATATGGACAAATCTGTAACATCAGCTTCATGTTTTCCAATAGATTGGACTCCATCAATCAACTTCTCCATGGAGAATTTTAGTGGCTCCTCGGAAAACTCCTTTCCTCGTCCTACTTTGTTTGTGTCAATTCTCAATACATGGTTTCCGATTCCAACAAAGAGGATTTCCTGAAACAATAGGATAGGTTTATGTGGAATATTTAATGAAAATGTAGATCTTCATTCCTAACTTGAAAAATAAATCAGAGACAACTGTAAGTAGATATAGTTTAAATGTACATTTAACAGAGAAGCAAAGAAGCAATTGACAAAATAATCCTCAAAAAGAAGATTTCACCTGTTTGTGTGAGTGCCAACAGATTCGTGGATGATATAACTCTCGATCTATAATCTGAATAGCTATTATTATTTTTCCAGTTATTTGTGGCTTATTTTCTTCATCAGGTCCCTCATCAATCTTCCATACAAAGATCCTCCCATCTACACTAGCACTGCAAAAGGAACTTGCTAAGAACAAGAAATGATCAATCATGCAACAAAGGACAGAGGAAGAACTGTAATACCTAGCTAGAAGGTGAACGTCTTCAGCAAAGAAAATCATGTCAGTTACCCTCTATAGTAATAACAAACTAAGTCAGCTCAACATGTAATTAAATTGCAAAACATCTTCATTAAAAAATTAGAGTATTTGCTAGATAGATCCCAAAAATCTGATATTAAAGTGTGCATATATACAAGTAGTTTTTGAAATGATGTTAGCGGGCAGTTGAAAGATAGCAGCAAAATGTAATGATTTCAACCAAAGCACTTTGTTTGAAGGATAATTCAAAACTACAGACAGAGAAACTTATCTCATGGTTATACAAAAGTACTTTCAGTTATAAGCTCTATTCTTGTACCAACTTCCACAAACAAGAATTAAGTAATCTTAGTTTTACTTACCATGAAAATAAAGAATGGAAAAGTCTATTCCAGACTGCTAAGATTGACACCTTTGTGTATATTATTAGCAGTCATTTTCAAATGCATGTACCATGAAAATATATATTACATTGTCGCTAAAAATTGGGTCAAATTGTTGTTTGATGATCAATGTGAGCCAAATTGTCGCACCAAGTTCAAATTTATTTCTGCAACTAGTTATGTCATCCAAGTAAAATCCAAATCGCATATAAGATATTTCCAAATTCTCCAAGCTGATCACTTCATCTTATACAATAATCAGGAAATTAAGAATGTGGAAAACCTGAGGATGCCCCTTGAGAAGGGATCTCAACGCTGTATTGATATTGAGCACACGAATCGCACCCAGCTTCAGGCCGTAGCATATATAGGATCGGTTGACTGCAATCTGCCGACCCAACACCAACCCTGGATCCGAAATGTACTTGGTGATCGGCGNATTTGTGATAACATCTGTCTTACGTATAATAAAATTTTATTTTTTGAATTAAAATATGATAAAGAGAAAGATGCATACTGGGGCGGTTGATGGGATCCTGGGGATAGTGAAAGTAAGGGTGGTGGTGGAAGGGGGGAGGAGCCGGCGAGGAGGGGTAGGAGAAGGCGCCGGCGGGAGGTGGCGGTGCGGGAAAGGAGGAGGGCGGAGGAAAAGGTGACGAGATGCCGGCGCCACCGCCGGCGGCGGCGGGAATGGGATTTGGGGAGCCCGCTGGCTTGAAGAGATGGCCGGATGGATTCGCGTTTCCGGATGGGGACGCCATCGTCGGCTATCGTGCGCCTGGTAGGAAGACCGGCGCAAGTTAAGAAGGACCGGAGAGAGGGAGATCTCGAGGAGGCCACGACAAATGGGAGTGGCCAGAGGTGAGATAGAACAAGCTGAAGAGCAAAATTAATAATAATAATAATAATAATAACAGAAACCATTTTACAGAAAATTTTATGTTTTTTATTAAGTTATTACGTTTACAAAAATTAAAAAAAAAATTATTCAAATCCTAAAGAAATTTGGCTAAAACTAACTATATTGGCCCATGCAGAAGCCATTTTACAGAAAATTTTATGTTTTTTATTAAGTTATTACGTTTACAAAAACTATTTTTTTAAATCCTAAAGAAATTTGGCTAAAAACTTATTGGCCCATGCAGGTCTCGAACCTGCGACCTTCGCGTTATTAGCACGACGCTCTAACCAACTGAGCTAATAGGCCGTTGATATTTGTGTTGTCTTATTATATAACATTTTTCTAGTTGGCTAATTAACTTCGAACTGATGAAAGAAATATTATGGTACATGCCAATTGCCATTAATTGATTGATGCACTACACTGCACACGGCAATCTGATTGCCGTTCCCAAAAGGCCTCATCAGCGAGTGCCACTTTATGTAGTTGATATGGAAATATCATTCCATTTATGAGTAATAATACATAAAATACTTGAATAAAGGAAGATATTTTAAGCTTTTACAGAAACATTTCGAAGATGATAATTAGAGTTCTTTCTCCTCCTGGTCAGATGAGAAACTATTCTTCATGGACTAATCACAGTTCCCGCGCAGATAACCTTACTGTGTTTTCCTTGTAGTTCATGCAAAGCAACTCACGAAGCTAAAGATGGAGTCAGAAGCCTTTCCATGCAGCAAGAACCTCTTGGAAGACATCGGCAATGAGCTGCCTATCGGCAGTTTGCAGAAACAAGTTGAAGTCGTCACGGATTTCGTATACTTTGCCGAATCTAACGAGGTACCTCATGCAGCCGCTCTTTAGCTCAGACAGACCGTAAAGGTGCGCAGCTTGCAGCCTCTCCAGCACGTTCCCGGCGTCGATATCCTCGAGGAGGCTCCCATGGCACGTCTCCTTCAAGTCGGAGACGTCGTACTTGTCGGCGGCCCGCAGGAGGGCGAGGCGGTGGCGGAGGAACTCTTCGCCCTCGAAATCGCCGTATACGTAGCGAAGGAAGGACCTGCAGACCTCAAAGTTCATGTCTGGCATGTCCACTGTCGAGAGTTCCTTCTCCACGAGGTCATGAGCGAACATGCTGCGGAAGACGGGGGACCTTGAGGCAAGGACAGCGCGGTGAGCGCGGATGCTGCCTCCGTCGGCGTTGATGGTGATATCAGTGTGGATGTCGTCGGATAGCATCCGGGACAGGGAGCTGTGAGCGCTGGTGAACGAGTTCTTCTCTACGTGGTGCCCTGTCCAGATGGACAAAGGGTCTCCGCCCTGGTTGCCAGGAGGATGTCGCAATGAGGAAACATTAATGTGAGAGAGAGAGGTATGGGGCTAATGCTTACAGATTCAGGCACAATTTTTAGATCAAGGAACTCGACGTCAATGACAAATCTGCCAGTGAACAAAGTGTCAATCGCCCACACGAACTCGTCACTGTTCTTTATCGGCTTGTCACAGATCTCTGGGAGAATACAAGGAGTAAATTCTAGTTGCAGAAACAGCAAAAAACAATAGAACATGCCATGAGAAAGGATCACCTGGGTGGATGATGGTCCTGCGTTCAGGCGCAGCTGAGGAGACGAGCTTGATGATGAAGGAGGCAATTGGGGGCTTCTCCTTCGTCAGGCTCGAAATCTGGGGGAACAGCTTGACGAGTAATTGCTTATTCCTCTCCACTGCGAGGTACCTTTGCATGATAAAACTTAATAAGCATGACATATCAGGGAATGAAATTAACAAGAAAATTCACAGAAAGCAATGTTGAATCATGCCAAAATCAAAGCTTTCTTCAATTTCTCCACAAAAGACTGGATTTTGAAGTAAGAACTAATTAGAAAAGCCTTCCTGTGAATGAGAACGCAGTAGTCATGTTGGTAATCCACAAAGGGGAGGAAATGAAGGGGGAGCAGAACAGAGACCAGTTCCAGAGGCCAATCTTGAAGGGATCAGACTTGCAGTAGGAGTAGGAGGAGAGCGCATCAATCTTCCATTGTGCGAGCCTCGACGTGGTTTCCACCCTGCGAGACTTCTCGCTCATCCCGGACAACAACGACGACGCTGCGGCGATCGCTGTCGCCACCTCATTGATGCAATCAAAGACTCCAAGCAACTCCCCTGCGTTTCCCAGTTTCGCGTATTCCTCGTCTCCTTCGTGTCGTGTCCCCCTCTCACTCATGTGAGGCGGAGATGAAAACAGAGCAGAAACAGGGGAAGTAAGGTTAATACTTGCAAAACCGTAGCAAATATTAGAAGGATGTGCGTTTAGTGGTTGGTTGGCTATGGAGGAGTCCAATACGCTAAGAATGCAAGGAATTGCTTCTACGCCATTGGAGACCTCGAGTGAAGGCTTTATAACAGAATGGAATGGCAAGAAGAATCGACATAATTATGAAATGGAATAACTCGAAAAAGTTAACTGTTTGTGTTAGTATACCTTTCAGGATCTGTTTTCTATCGTTGGATTCAATTAATCTTTTATCGTACTTGATATTTCTCGTTGATCAAATAGTATTGTTTTTCAGAATAAAAAAAATATGAAAAACATTTGGTTGTCCCGACCCGAACTGAACTCGGGCCGTCTCCCTAGGGTCGTGCCCGGGCGGGGCCGGATCAAATCGTCCTTTCATATTTTTAGCCTGACGAATTCTATGAACAAGAACTTGCTCGGCCTGATATGATCAAGCATAATTAATATATAAAATATAAATATTTTTATAGCAAATATTATTTAGAAGAATTTTGGATATAGAAGGTGATGATCTATATTTTTAATCTTATTTCAAATCTCTCTATAATATTTTTTTTTGAATTTAAAATTTTAACCTCTATAGTATATAATAAATATAATTTAATGCATCTTCTTATATAATATATATTACTTATGACTTTAATATTTGTGTACTTTTTTTATTTATACGCATTTGATGGTTGAAATTAAATTTAACATAATTACTTAATTTTTTCATCCAAAATTAAAATTAACTTTTTTGTTCAAAATAAATTACTTATATTAGACCTAATCTTAACCGTTAAAATTAACTTCTTTGTTCAAAAAATGATTTACACACCCATTAAACTCATTACTTATTAATATAATAATATCACATACTATTATTTAGTTACTAATTTATCTATTTATGATATGATTGTATTAAATATTATATTATATTATATTATATGAAGTATAAAAATTATTATATAAAAATTGATTTTTTTAAAAAAATAATAGTGGTCTGGCTCGACCTGATCTGTCATGATACAATACGATCGAATTCGAGTTGAATCGAATCGAGTTGCTCGAATAACAATTTTGACGTAATATGACACGGCATAATATTTTCGGACATGATAAGAGCACAAGCACAATAGCGATGTGATAAAATACGAGTTGTCTCACAGCACATATTTGTTAGTTCATCATTGAATGAACACACCATCATGGCAAGGTGAGAAAATGAGAGCATTGATCAGCCATAGACATCAACAGGGACAAATTCATACAAGGAATGGTGAAGCACCATGCAATTGCTTCACAAAGTGCCACATAAAAATGTTATTGTCGGTGTTGCTTCAAACACTACTTCGGGTGATATTGGCGTGCCAAACGATCTCATCCATCTAAGGTTAGAAGTGAATAACCTGAGTTAATCAAGTTTGATTTGACTGAGTAACATATTTATATTTTAGAATCAACAAAAATTAGTAATTTTGAGTTCAATTTTTAGAATTATTAGTTTGAATAGAAAAATATTATTATGCTATTTTATCTCAATTCCGGATTAATGTTAAAGAGCCAGTGTCAAAAAAATGAATAAGTTGAGTTGATTCGAATTTGTGGATGGGGATGGGCGAGTTTCGATTATCAAAATTTATGGTGAGTATAGCAAGCTAATGGAGGCAATACAAAGATTATATTTGTCTTATGAATGAATTCAAAGTTAGAGGGGGGTTATTACTAGAATATATATTTTAATTGTATTTTTTTGAACTTGGAGACTGGTTTGAAGCTTATTTGTTTAGAATTAGAGACTTACAATGATTTGGATATCCCTCGATTCCAATCCTTTAGGAGATTTATATGAGCACTTTCTTAAAATAATAGAAATTTGTGATAACATCTGTCTTACGTATAATAAAATTTTATTTTTTGAATTAAAATATGATAAAGAGAAAGATGCATTGTAACATGAGCACATTTGATTTTGGTGCTACAGTGCACAGATTTATGTTGCCATCTCCCACCAACCAGTCAAAAGACCAGGAGAAAATTGGAAATAATTTTATCCTAAGTAAAATATA
The DNA here is from genome assembly GCA_001647135.1 of Pontederia paniculata. Classification (NCBI taxonomy): domain Eukaryota; kingdom Viridiplantae; phylum Streptophyta; class Magnoliopsida; order Commelinales; family Pontederiaceae; genus Pontederia; species Pontederia paniculata. Next base: position 14,975 of record LTAE01009944.1, read on the forward strand.
TCCCTTCACGTTCTAAAAATTAGTGATGCAGTTATATCTAGATAAAAAGTAATATTGTATATCATTTGGTGACAAATAACTTGGGATTGGGAAAGTTTTACAAAAACTTTAGTTTCATTTAATTCTTTAGTGAGCACTAGTCCCATGGAGATGTTGATAACAGTTTTGAAAAATATGACAATCATATAAATTAACACATTTTAATAGAATTCGGATTATTTTCCATTTTTTATGGTGTCTTAGTATACTAGACTTAGTTGCTTCAAAATATGATAAGAAAACGTAAAAGAAATAGATATTTTCAATAATATAAGTTTGAAAATGGCTCTTTCTCATTTCATTGTACAATGAATTAAGTATTGATATTATTAAAGTACATGAGAAATGAAGTAAATAATACATAATAAATCAATCGAATAATTAAATAAATAAATAGTCCATTGTTACTCGGTTGAATTACATCTATACGAGCGACTTCGAGTAATTCGAATATCTTTTTTTATCTTTTGATATTCAAATATCTAAATGAACTTGATGAATAAGAGCAAAAAAATGTAAATTTTGGACTATATCCTTTACCAAAATTGAGATCGTTCTCAAATTAGATTCAATTATTCTTTTTTATATTTGAGAAGATGCATGAGAACTCGGTATTCTTCAAAGATCCTTCTTTTACTTCTATCATTTATTAGATTTGCATCATCTTTTGTAACACATGAAATGAAGAAAAAAATTTGTACGATTTAAAAGAGGTAATCTTCTATCATGTTGTTGGTAATGTCGCTATCTTTTTTTAATTGCCTTTTGTGGCGCATGTAATATTATGTAATATTCTTTTTAATATATAACAAATATTTAAAAGTAAAAAAATAACAACATGATCTCGATATGTTTAATTATTAAAAATATATTTTCTCATATTTTTTTTATTTTTAAAATAATTTTATTGTAATAAGATAATAAGAGCGAAAACATTTTTATAATGGTTAAAAGGATAAGTTAACAAAATTGTGGATGAAACTTAATGAAAAGATTTAAATGTTAAACCAGGATTAAAATTTATAAACTGTATAATTTAAAGTTAAATAATAAATTATTATCATAATATTCAGAGTAGTTCATTTTTTTTTAATTATTATCATAATGTTTGGAATTTGTTATGAGTTATTAATGCGGAAATTTTTATGTATATGAAGATTCAATTTTGCTAGTGAAAAATGGCTACTTATCATTCTCTGGTGGTATTATTATATAATAACGTAAAACAACACTTTATTTAATATTTAGTCTTATTTAATAGTAAAATTTTCTTAAGTTTATTTCTATTCCAAATGACTTCTAAGTAGGAAAGCCATGGCCGAAATCCACGGGAAAAGACGAGCGAACCTCCTCGTCAAGCTGCCATTCTTTCACGATCCCTGCCCCTAACATTTTGACTCACCTGCTTTTGGGTGATTGAAACATTGGTGGTTTGGATGCTTTCCATCATTCCATGCTAAAAAAATACAAGCACATGAATGGGAGTTGAAGTTTACGATTGGTAACTTAACTATTAAATTTTGTTATTTAATGGGGTTGATAAGCTAGTCAAATTAGTTTCTCGTAAGAAATTTGAAGAATCCTCGTTTAGATATAGGAAAATCATATTACGAACTTTTTCCATTAAAAGAAGTTTATAAGAGAAAAAAATTGAAATAGAAATGGAACTTAATGGAACTCTAAGCCAAATTGTATATTTAGTTAGTCGGCACAATAAAATTGCTATTATTAATTTATTTATCACTATTGTAATCATTTTCTTTAAAGTGAATATACTGTACTTATCAATCATCAACTAAACCAAATAAATCTAAGTAATTGGAGCGCATTGACAACAGAACTGACAAAAAAAAAAATGTTTGGGATCTATTTGACCATTTATCAACATAAGCTATAATATGCAACAAAAAATTCTCAATGTAAACTACTAAAATTGAAATATATGACAAGTGAAATTAAGATATCAATGACATGTTCCAAGACACTGATTAAATAATTTAACTACAGTGAGTATTTTAGATATTTACATAACGATTTTTCTGGAAAGGACTTAAAAAATCATGTTTCAAACTAATCTTGATTTCATGTATTTAGTGCGATAATAAATGGGAAATGTTTTTGAGAATTCCAGCATTAATATTTATAAGAGAATCCCATTAGTTATTGATGAAAACTATTATTTTTTTCTCTCTTGCTTGAGCAATTGATCATTATTGGATGTTGTATTTTTTTCATGACACTGATTTTTCAACCCACACAACGCTAATGATTATGCATATTGATCGTGGTCGGAGTTTCTGCCCACCATTGTGTAAGCCTGCTTAAAAACAGCCCACAAAGCCCAATGACAGAGGGCAGAATTTTTGAAATTTATAAGGGTAAATTTATCTTTTTGCAGGACAGAGTGTAAATAAATAAATAAAGAAAATAAAAAGGGATCAGACCATCGGATTCGCGCCACGTGTCCACAGGTATTATAAATAACCTAATCCTTTTCTTCCCCTGGCGGCTACAGTAATCTTCCCCTCCCTCACTCGTCGCTTCTCTCCTTCGTCCGTGACCAGGACCTTCACGACGGCGGGATTCCGGCAGCGACAACTACATCGGTGAGTACTCAAGGACTCCTCACGCCAACGCGAATAC